>PVIH01004035.1:0-80018 GCA_004025045.1 Sigmodon hispidus | reverse complement strand
CCCTAGTTCTTCTCTGACTTTTCTTATTTTTCATTCTTTCTTCTCCATCTGGACCAGGTCATTCCCACCTGTAAACCTCTACATTGCTTGGTTTATACTCTTCTCATGGCTTCTACACTTTTCGGAGAGTCATAAAGGTTATTTGGGTCCTTTTGTTACTTCCCTGAGTGGATAATAAATTCCTTGGGAGGAGGCACACTAGCATCCATCAGGGTGTCGGTGTCCGTCAGGACTGCTTTCGGCCCTGCACAGTAGGGATATTTAATTACTTCACGAAAACAACGAGGCTGAGAAGAGATGGCAGGTTAACGACTACTTAAAAGGCCCAAGTTCAATTTTCTCTTTACCATACTTGGTGCATTAGATTTTTATTTTCTTGCCTGTTAATTCACAGTTGTAAGAAGGCTGTCCTAGAGGCAGGCATCTGGTTATTGTTCAAGACGAGGGCAGAGAGGCAGCATTGCTGAGTCATCACCTCATATCTCCTGCTCCTTAACAACAGGAAAGAGAATCTTCCTCAGAGCTTCTGAGCAGATCCTCCTCACCAGACACCAGACACCATCTTTTGTTCAGAGCATGAATATTCCATGTGTTCAAGTTTCCCAAATTCTCTCACTTGCTCCTGTAGAGATTTTGGTTTTGGTTGTTTAGATTAGCTTTAGGATTTTGTTTTGTTTTGTTTTTTTGAGGCAAGGTCTTACTAGACAGCCCAAAAGGCTGTCTTAAAATTCACTGTATAGCCCCAGCTGCCCTAAAGTTTGCAGTCTTTCTAGGTCACTCTCACAAGTGGTGAGATTATAGATGTGGGTCCTCACACCCCTTCATGATCATAACTGAACACTTTTAAGATCTCTGTAGAGGTTTTCCCAGTTATAATCTCTGGGATGCCAACCAGAGAACCAGAAAGCAGAGGCCACAACTGGATGTTGAGGATCCTTATCCAAAGAAGTGTGGCCATTTCATACTTAATTTTATAGCACCAAGAATTTAAACTTATGCTTCAACGAAAGTACAAATTGTGTGGTGAGGCAGACCTTCAGGACTGTTTGCAGTCTGCCTGTCATACTTCATCTGGTAAGTATGAGCACTAACAGCTTCCCTTAGCTTCTTTTGTGGTGGACAAGGCAGACTGTGTTCCCCATGGACACTTCCATGAGTGTCTCTGCCAATAGGTGACTTTCATACCCAAACATATGTTTAGTTACAGTTCTTAATGTGTCAACAATAGGTTGAATAAATTTAAAAATGTTTCAGGTGAAAACCATTTCACCCCATAAATCATTACAAATTGTGAGTCAATTATTTATGAGCAGAGCCCAATTTGTTTAAGCCTCATTGACCTTTGATTCAGTTATGACATGTGTCTTGACTTGATTCTCTCCTCTATTGATTTGGTCTGGAAAAGAAAGACAAGAGGTGAAATGACCCCTCAGGGTAAGCTGAAATTGTAGGTTACAGCCATGTTAAATTGCTTTAGGATACTTGGTGTCCTTTGGAGTCAGACAATGAAGCAATAAAGTAGGTTGATGTAAGTAATTCTTGTTTTTAAAAGGACCTTGAAGTGCTCTTAACAATATCATGGATTTGATAAGATCTGCCTCAGACTTCTTAATTTAGAATGAACATTAAGATGGCCAAGCCAAAGGAATGTTGAAATACTAGTGCTGTGCTAACAGCATCTAAGCTGGATTCACAGGGGGATGTGACTGGTGGGAATGCTTCACTATTGTTTGCCATGCATAGGGAAAATTAACACAGCAGTCACCAGCAGGAATTTCCTGGGGGGCATATCCAGGTGTACAAAACAGTTAGAAAGGTTTCGAATGTTTTTGTTCATTACTTACATGCCATCAAGTTCAGACAGTGCCCAAACTTGGGCAGCTTTTCAAAATTTAGGATGTTAATTTTTGTGACAGGCAAACCTATTAAACCTCAATGTTCCCAACTGCCCCTCTCCTCTACCTCACCTCCCCCTGCCTGTGATTATAGAGGAGCAGAAGGGCTGGGTGAGCAAGGGGAGAAGGCAGAGAATAGTCATAATTCTGGTAGAGAAGAGGAGAGACAGAAGCTAGAGAAGTGAACAGACCTCCTTTGGAGATAAGAGTGGAGAAAAATGTCATTATAAACTGGATGTAAGGCAGAGTATTAGAGTGTGTAGATGGAGGGAGGAAAGGATTAGAGGAATGTTTCACTGTTTTAACCAGAGGGACATAAGAACACTTACTTCAAAAGGTAGTTTTAGATATGTGTGGTTTGTTTTGAGAAAGCTAGTTGTTTATTTTATTATTATTTTACCTATTTGGATGTAGATTATGCTATTGTTATTTTTTAAAAATCGGTTTGGTGTGTATACGTGTGTGTGTGCACACACATGTACTGTATAGCACACAAGTGCAGGTCAAGAGACAAATTGTTCCCTCTTTTCACCAAGTGGGTCTTGGGAATTGAACTCAGGTTGTCAAGCATGGTCGCAGGTACCTTTGCTCACTGAGTCATCTTGCTGGCCCTATGGTTATTTCTTTAATGGGCCTCAGTTTGAGTTCCAGAGAAAATATTGGTTGATTTGGTTTTATTACCACCCATGAAGTTGTCATTCCTTGCTTTCAAAGTCTGGTCCTTCTCACGTGGCAGTGGAATCAATGCTGTTGATTAACGACACATAAAGACAGCATATGACAAGGAAAGATGTTCAGAGCTAGAGCTGGATGAAGTGGGACTCAAAGAACAGGGAGACTTGGGTGTCATTTTAGACCAAATAAAGTCTGACTCAGAGTCCAAGTGTCTTGTGATTAATAGGCAATCTGAGGAAAGACTCCTAACTCCTAACTTAAGTTCAGACTTCTGTTTGACTAGAGCTCCACAATCAGAAAGCTAGCTAAAGTTCTCCTCAGCCTTGGATAAATGATATGCTAATTCAGAAATTCCCTGGTCTGAAGATCACAGGCCAGTCTATAGCTCAAGAGCTTTTGTGTAAGCATTAAAGTCTAAACTAAAGGTTGTAAAATGCACCCATGAAGGGTCATCCATTGTATAGGACCCAGTGATGAAATGGTAAACTTGAACCAAGAAATCCCATAATTTCTCTGGTCAAAAACTTTATTCTCCTACTGGTGAGATGACTCAGCACGTAGGTGTTTGTTGCAAAGCCTGACAAGTTAAATTCTGTCTGAGACCCACATGGTAAATGATGGAATCCACAGATCATCTTACTCCAGTAGAGGACAGTCTCCTTTTCTCCTTTCCTCTTCCCCTTCTTCTTTCTCTTCCTCCCTGTCTCTTTTGTTCTCTCCCTGCTTCTCCTCTATTACACACACACACACACACACACACACACACTAAAAAACACACTCTGTTCTCTATTGTTGTCATCAAAAAACTCAAAACAAGTGAAAGAGCTGGTACTATTTGTAGCCCAGCTTTTCAATACATGCACTGCTCCTCAGCATCTCTGTGTCTGTTACCCCTTTATTCTCTGTGCAGACACTTAGAATATAATTCTTAAGTGCTAACCATGGATGTTCTGTTCTGTTTGCAATGGTGTCTACTTTCTAATAGCACACTCAAGTCAATGATAATCCATAGCCACTAATAATCCTCCCTTTTAGGAATATTAAAAATACTGTAGCCCTAAGGAGTTTGATAGAACTTTGAGCTACTGCTGATGTTTATAAAACTTGTTTTCTATGACTATTTCTATTTATAAGTAAAAGGAAACTTCAGATATATAGAGGTTAAGAGTTTTATTTAAATTGCTTAATGAAGGTTTTTTTATTTATATCTTTTGATTTCAAATCCCTGGTTCTTTAAATTTAAAATTTTAAATTTGGAAACAAATAAAAAGAACACTTAAAATAAGATTATATTTTACCCAAAAAGCAAATTGAGTTTCTGTTCACAAAAATAAAATGAACATAGATTTTTTTTTTAAAGAATATAATGATGCAAAACAAAAAATAATACTTAGGTTGATGGTATATTGAATATATATTATATATGTTTTATACTTATATATAACAGTAATAAACTGTGTTTATTCAGTATATAACATACATATATCACACATATATGTTATCTTGTTTAACATTCATAACATCCCTCTGAAATGAAACCCATTTTGATAAGATTTTTATAATGGAAGGGATATTCAAATAGGTTTAAGACAAGATCAATGTAGCACAATGGAGGTTTGAATCACTTGATCTCTGTAATACTCCAAGCAGAGCTGTCGAGGCCTAAGTAAGATTGCACTGTGAATGAAATGCAGACTCTCTAGGTTTAGGGACCTGCTCAATGCAGAGGTCAGCCTTGGGTCACCAGGTCTCAGGGAGGCTTCATTTGATCGGTGTCCCTAAATTTATATTTTAATTATCCCTGGCTCATGTGTTTTTATTATTTCCACTCCAAATAGAATAGTGTAGGAAACTTCTAAAGTTGGTTAATATGATGAAGATGTAATAAAATCATTCATTAACAAAGAGAACAACTGAAGTTCTTCCTGCATCATTTTTGGTCCCTCAGTGGAGAATCCTCTTGAGACTTTCACTCAGACCCCACCATTTTCTAACTAACCTCCCATAGTCTTACATCCTAAAATATTGGTTTAATCACCTATTTATTTTGAGACAGACTATTGCTATGTAACCTAGGCTGTGCTGGAACTAACTCATAACAACTGTCCTATCTCACCCTCTTTGAGCTACCAAGCCCAGCTCCTTTTTTTTCTCAGATTTCTGTTTTGGGCCCCAGATTTCTCAGCAGATCTCCCACGGTCATTATTAAGCCCACCAAGACTAAAATTGAGCTCATCTGCCACATTTTGCCTGTGTTCATTTTTCTCTAAGCTACCACAGAGCTTTATACAGCCCGAGCTTTATAAAGCCCGAGCTGTAGAAACGGTATTGTCTCCCAGTCCCTCTTACTCCTGAGGCCTGCACACTGCAAAAGTGCTGTCCATTCTTCATTCTCCTGTATTTGCTGAGATTGGGGATATTTGATTTTTTTTCTAGCTTTTAATATTGCCCCTTAGAACCTCCCCATTGAACAGAGCCCTAAGATACATTCTTTTTCTTGAAATTCAGATCATTTTTAAACCTTCTAAATAAAATAGGATTAATTTTAGTCTAATATTATTTTTTCCTCTTTGTCTAATCTCAAAAAAAAAAAAACTTAACTGAATTGTTTTCTGAAGGTTTCTAGCAATTTTCTTCTCCTTGTTGTCAGACCAGATCCCTGCTCTTTAAAAGAAGATAAAATAAGACAGTCCTCAAGGAACAAAACCCCAAGCCAAAAAAAAAAAAAAAAAAAAAAAAAAAAAAAGGCAAACAAGAACAACCAGAGCCCCTCAATTGCACCTTCTGGAAGATTTGTCCTGATTTATTAATTCTACATTTCCCAATCTCAAAGAAAGTCCCAACACACATTTTCTAATTTTCCTTTTGTTGTATTTATTCATAAGTGTCCACTTTAAAGGATAGTTACCACCTTGATTAGATTGTAAATCTCCTTGAGGGCAAGAGACTGTGTCTAACCACTAATAAGCTCTCACACATTTATTAGAGAGCAGTGCAATCTCTGGGGGGGGGGTCAATAAATACTTGTTGACTCGCTGGCTCTATAAATATAAATGGCAAAATAATCAGACATTCAGTGAGCACCTAATTTGCTCCCTGTAGGTAAGGCTGTCTCTTTGGTAGCATTGATTCTTTCAGGCTACCAGGTTTTGTTTAGTGAATCGCACCTACCATGTGCTAACTGATAGGTTAGGGCCTAAAATGAGTTTAAGTGTCTCCCCAAATGAAGGCCATGTCCTCCGAGATGAACTCTGAATCTTGCAGAGTACCTAACTCGGTCTTTGTTTTTATCCACAGCATTTTCCATTTGAGAGAAAAGATTCCTTTGCCTTTAGGCATTTAAGTCTTTGTAGAAGGTAGACACTCTCCAGTCATGAGTGAATAAAAATGTATTTGATTTACCATTTTCTTAGCATTTTACATTTTGAAAGGAATGTATCGTTGAATTGAAGTGAATGCCAAGCAGGAAATTCACAATTTTCCTTGCAGCACTTTTTCATAAGTGAGCAACTTTCCAGCCGATCCAGCTGTCAGCAGCGGCCTCCTACTGTTTGACTCACACTCCGAATTCATTTCTCTGTGCATCGCAATAAGAAAGTTTTACAGGGAATTAAAGGAGCAGAGAAAGCTCTCTGAATATTTCTTCTTAAGCTCAATCTACCAAAGTGATTCTCTTCTGCCTTTCTGTACCATAAAATATGCTCTTAATGCAATTTTAGAAAACCTACAATAGGCTAAAGGTCATAGATGAATCATTGTGTCTCAGCACTAATCTCTGGGTCTTGGATCTTGTGGAATATGGTGTCTTTTATTGTGAGCTAAAAATTACAAGAAGTTGTAACAAGTGGTTTGACCCTTCTGATTCACAAACACAGCAAACTCCCAATTCCCATCACAAGACTGAAACACTTATGCATTCAAGATCTGGGGAAATGATTTTGCTCTTGAGCCACTCTGGGTGGGTTGCAGAAAGGTAACGCTGAGTTCTGAATGTGTTGTCCTCCATCTACATGCCCCTTTCCCTCACAGTGCCTAATAGAAGACATCTGTATATTCCCCTTTCACATGACGAAGGCATTCCTTTTGGCTGCAGAGAAAAAAATCAGTAGCTCTCCCCTTCCTCTAAGCTACATCCTGGCATCAGAGAAGAGTGTAATAATGGCAATGATAATATTAGCTTGGCAAAGACATCATTAAGAATTCATTTTAATTTACAGAAGTTTATTCAAGTTTCCATTGCTCTTCTAATATTATGGCTTGCAATTTTGGCACTCCTAAGGGGAATATTTCTAGACTGTTTGGGCAATTTACAATTATTCTCACTTTATGCGCAGTACTAACCAATCAATTGCTTATTAGAATAAAGGGCTTGTGTGACTAGTGTCTTCAAATATTTCTGTGATGCAGAATATAGTGCACGCGTGTGTGCACACACACACACACACACCACTTTTAACAACAGTCAAGTAAAGAGTCTGTTTGTTTCATAACTTTACTGTGTAAGGCAGCATTAGAAATAGAAGCCAGGAATCTAGGAGCCAATGCCAGGCTGTAGGAAAGCCTCTCCTCCTGCTTTTGTGTCTTACTTAAACATTTCCTAGGATTTTGACAAGCATGTAGATGAATTTTCATGAGTGATCAGTTAACCTAGAGATTTTTGTTTGTCTCTTCTTGCAGTGCCAAAGAATAGAACTCAGGGCCTTCTGTGTGCTAGGCATGCACTCTGTCATTAAATTGCACTTCCAGCCTATTTATAATTTGAGAAAAGCTCCTAATTAAACATTTCTAATCACTGAATATGATGTGTCTTGGTCACAAGGGGGCTTGATAAGAAAATGTCCAAAATAACCCATTGCTTCTGGAACATGCAAGGCAATGAAACAACATCATTTTTATTTTTAGAAAAGGGAACATGGTCCTCAAGTGTGTGATGTACTGGCCATTTTATCTGAATTGAAGTATTCCTTCAGAATTTTTATTTTTCTCTTTGTTCTAATTCCCACCTCTGGATTTTCTCTTATGTGAATGCTCATTGTAAGTATAAAAAAGAAGCCCAAATCCACAATAATAGATGGAGGGCAGAGAAACACAGGCTGATTACTGCAGGACTGCTTCATATATTATATAGACAGAGTCCCTGCAATTTATCTAGCTGTGCCTGGGTGCTTGCTTAGGGAGCTGGAGATCCATTCTTTCATTCTATCAACAGCTCTTGCTGTCAATTAATTAGAATATATATTCCTATTAATTCAGGGGTTTCTGTTGCCTTCTTTATGTACACTGGAAGCATTTCCATGAAACTGCCTCTGTCATTGGTTATAATATCCAGTACTCCTACTCTGATTTTACTATCTCTTTCCAACCTTCATATTACATGTTTGCCAAACCAGACGGATGCTCTTTGGGATGGAAATGCATTGTTGTTGTTGATGGTATTTTTTAATGTTGAGAGTACAGATTTGAATTTGATCTTTTTACAAGCACTGGTTAGCAAAACAAGCTTAATAGATTAGGAAATTGGATTACCTATTACTGGCTATAGTATACAATCCAAATAATTAAATAGCTTCCACTGGTGAATTTCCCCTGCCAATAGTTATATCTATTTGGCAAAAATGGGAACACCATGTCCACTTATGAAGTAAACCTGATATTATAAGAATAGAGGTGCTAAGGCTATCGTCTTCATCCTAAAGCCTGCATTTTCCAGCAGCATTATGCATCTCGGCTAACAACGTCTCAGTATCTCTTGGAAAGTCAACCTTGACTTAGGTTCCTTATTTTCCATGTCCAGCCTATCATAAGACCTGTCAGCTCTCCTTCAGCAGAGTTCTTTGGCTAACGTCATTTTTTTGTCATCCTTATGGCCACTGCTTTAGACCCTTATCATCTTTTTGTGGGATTAATACAGCTTCCACCTGAACTCCCAGGCAACCCTCTCCTCAGCTCCTCAAACACTGTTCACAGAGACACTGGTCTGATCATCCTGAAAACAATTCAAGTTACTCCTTTCATTCAAGAGCTCAGCAAGAGCCACTGGCTCACAGGAAGCTGTAGACTCTGTTGGGCCTACCAGGCCTCTGTGGTGAGGGAGCCTTCACAGTGCCCGTTAACAGTGGCTCTGGTTATTTTTTGTGTGGACCTTCTGTGCTGGCTTTATTCCCAAGTGCTCACCTAAACTGTCCCTAGTAACTGATTATACCAATGACTGCATTATTTTTTATGTTTAAGATGCTTCTTTTCTCCTTTCCCAGTGGCAAACATAGTGCTCAAGATCATACTAATATCACCTCTTACTAAAACTTTAAAGTCATGCGTGCCTTCTTCTAAGCCAGCTCTCAGCCTTCCTCATGCTATGACCCTTTAAATACAGTTCCTCATGTTTGCTTGACACCCCCATCATAGAATTATTTTGCTGTACTTCATAATTGTAATTTTCATATTGTTATGAATCTTAATGTAAATATTCAACATGCAACCTATGTGAAAGGGTCATCCAACCCCTAAGGAAGAGAAATCGTGACCCACAGGTTGAGAACCAGTGCTCTAAAATCTCATTGTAATGGTACTATCTTTATTACAGCACGTGTTGCTTTATTTCCAAAGAACTATTTCCAGTCTTGCAGGCAGACTCTTCTGGATAGGTCCGGCCCTGATAGCTAGTTTACATTTGAATTTGCCGAGTACAAAGACATTTAGTAAAAACTGCACAAATGAATGAAACAGACAGGTCAGTTTTATGCCCCTATTATCATACTTTGCAACTCTGCCAAGTGATATTTGTACTTATGAGACTATTACTACTATTACAGCGTGATACATTCTTTCCTGGAAAGTTCAATACGCTGTAAAAACAGAACAAAGTGCTAGGCAGTGGTGGTACATGTCTTTAATCCCAGCAAAGGAGAGGCAGAGGTAGGTGGATCTCTATGAGTTCAAGGCCAGCTTGACCTATAAAGAAAGTTCTAGGATGGTCAGAGCTGTTACACAGAAAAACCTTGCCTCAAAAAATCAAACCAAACCCCAAACAACAACAGAGCAAAGAGCAAAGCAAACACAAGCAACACAGAGAACTCATTGAACAGTGAACCTAAAACTGCAAGCAAAAGTCAGGGCTCTAATAACAAAAACAGTATCTGGTATGTGGGCAAAGCTAGCCTAAAAGTTTCATCTCTGCCCAGACACTGCATGGTAGATAACAAGACAGTCACAAACAACAGTGCCAGCTAGCACTGGCCCTGAGTCTGCTGGGGCTAGGAAACTGCTTCTCTGATCGTAGGCTCTTTCTTCTGTACCTATCTATGGCTCTCTTCTGGTCCTGGTTCCCACTGATCTTTTTCCGGGACTTTAAGTCATACCACATAGTTTTGACTTTTTAGCTCTAGGGATGTTCCCTCTCTGTTCCATGGACACAGGCAAGTTCTTTGCTGGTTGCTTTACTGTTCCTTATCTGGCTTTCATCACCGGGTCACCGTTATCTCTTCACGAATTATCTAAAGTGACTTTCCTTAATTGGACTCTAACTGCAATGCTGTTAAGAAGAGAATGAAACAGGATATATCATGATGCTGGAGAGATGGCTCAGTAGTTAAAAGTACCTGCTGTTCTTCAGGAAGAATAAAGTTCAATTCCTAGCACATACACCATCTGTACCTATAGCTCCAGGGAATCCTACATCTTCTTCTGGCTTCTGTGAGCACCACCATATCTACATCAAATACATAGACACATAAATAAAAATAAAAGTGAATTTTAAACAAAATGTTGACTAATGAAATTAAATTAAAAAATCAATTGTAAATCTACATACCCACAAACACATGATATTTGATAAAGAAGCCAGAGATATACAGTGGAAAAAAGAAAGCGTCTTCAACAAATGGTACAGGAATAAATGAATGTCTTCATGTAGAAGAAGGAAAAAAGATACACATCTATCACCCTGCACAAAACTCAAGTACAAGTAGATCTAACATAAAACCAAATACACTGAGCCTGATAGAAAAGAAAGTGGGGAACAGCCTTGAATGCATTGGCACAGGAGACAACTTCCTGAACAGACACCAGTAATACAGACACTAAAATCGACAATCAGTAAATGGAACTTTATAAAACTGAAAAGCTTCTCTGAGACAAAGGACACTGTCAATAGGACAAAATGACAGCCTACAAGATGGGAAAAGGTCTTTACCAACTCCACATATGACAGAAGGCTAATATCTAAAATATGTAAAGAACTCAAGAAACTAGACATTGATCAACCAAACAATCCAGTTAAAAAATGGGTACAGATCTAAACAGAATTTTCAAGGGTCTGAGAAACACTTGCAGAAATGTTAAACATCCTTAGCCATCAGGGAAATACAAATCAAAATGACTTTGAGATTCTATCTTATACCTATCAGAATGGCTAAGATCAAAAACAAAAGTAACAGTTCATACTGGAGAGGATGTGGAGCAAAGGGAACACTCTTCCACTTTTGGTGGGAGTGCAAACTTGTACAACCACTTTGGAAATCAATATGAATGTTCCTCAAAAAATGGGGAATCAATCCATCTTAAGACCCAGCTATACCACTGCTGGACGTATACCCAAAGGATGCCCCATCCTACCGTGAGGACACTTGCTCAACTATGTTTATAAATGCTTTAGTTATAATAGCCAAAAACTTGAAACAACCTAGATGTTCCTTAACTGAAGAATAGATAAAGAAAATGTGGCACATTTACACAATGGAGTATTACTCAGCTGTTAAAAAAGACACCATAAAATTTGCAGGCAAATGAATGAAACTATTAAAAAATCATCCTCAGTGAGGTAACTCAGACCCTGAAAGACCAGCATGATATGTACCTACTTATAAGTGGATATTAGCTCTTAAGTAAATGATAATCATGCTACAATCTACAGTTCAAGAGAAGCTAGGTACCAAGGAGGACTCCGGGGGAGGAGGGGGGTGCAGAACACATGAATCTTCCTGAAAAGGAGAAATAAAATAGATTTCATGGGTAAAATTTGGGGCGAGTAGATATGGGAACAGTAGGGATCAAACTGGAGGGTGAGAGACAACAGGAATTAGTGGGCGTTTTGGGGATGATGTGGAAACCTATTGCAATGGAAATTCCCTGGAATCTCTAAGGGTAACTCTAGTGAAGACTTCTAGTAATGGGGACACAGAGCCTGAACCAGCATCTTCTATAACCAGGCAAGGATTCTAGTAATGGAAATGGAACATCAACCTAGCCACAAAACTTTCAACTTACAATTTGTCTTGTGTGCAAAATGTGCTGGGGGTAATGGTGGTGCAGAACTTGTGGGAGTGACCAACCAATGAGTTGAGGCCCATGCCTGAAAATGCCTAGATGGCCAAAAGCCAGAAACTGGACATCCCACAGACCTAGGATAGAACCAAACATGACTGGCAAATAAACAAACAAACAAATAAATGAATAAATAAATAAATGATAAATAAATATCAATGCAATTATTCTCAACGATAATCTGCTATATTTATAGGCCAGCACCTAGCCCAATTGTCATTAGAGAGGCTTCATCTACTAACTGATAGGAACAGATGCATAAATCCATGGTCAAACATAGTTTGGAGAACCCCATGGAAGGACTGTAGGACTGAGAGGGGTCAAGGACACTACAAGAACATGGCCCATAGCATCAGGGCCCATAAGGCCCTACAGAGACTAAAGTGACAATTATAGAATCTATATGTGTCTGAGCTAGGTCATCTGCATATATGTTATAGCTGTATAACTTGTAGGACTCCTAGCCATGAGAGTAGGGAGGATGCCTCTACTGTTTTGGCTGCACTTGGAACCCCTTTTCTTATGCTGGGTTGTCTTGTCCAGCCTTGCTATGGGGGCATGTGCTGAGTCTTGCTGTAATTTGTTATTCTGTGTTCAGTTGATATCCTGGAAGGCCTCCTTTTATCTGAAGGGAAACAGAGGAAAGGATCTTGGGGGCGGGGGGGGGGTGCAGACACAGACTGGGAGGAGTGAATGGAAGGAAAATTGTGGTTAGGATGTAATATATGAGAAAAGAATTAAAACAATTAGACATATCACAGGTTCTATACCCAGGTTGTAGAGAAAAAAGTTACTAAGCCTGATCTACCCTTTAAGTAAACAATTCTAGGTTTTTGCGCTAATATATTCCTGGGAATGTTAAATATGGCTTCGTGGACAACTCCTAAAATAATTAGAAAGCCCAAAAACTATTTACTAAGAGGCATTTCCAACTCTGTGCATACATACCTGAATGCTGACATTTCTCCCTATCTGGAGCATTGGTCAATAGTATGTGAGGATACAGCCCAGGACTGCCCAACACCATGAAGTTTAAAGTGCCATTCTGTGGCGTTCTTTGTAATTATTTAACTAACAAGGGAAATGAACAGAGTGTGCTGAAAAGTCTCCAAATGTCTATTGTCTTTATTCTCTATAATTCATAAAAATACAGCAGAATGTCACTTAAGTATGAAAGCAAGTAGATTTCTAACCCTTTGATTGAGGACCAAGGCCATGGAAGGTTCAGCCAGTTTGAAAACGAACAGACTGTTGGTAGAGACTATAAAACTTTGTATTAGTACCCTTTGACAAAAAAGGACCTTGGCATTTTTAGAACAATAGGAAAACTGAATCTTCTTACCCCCACCTCACATCTGCTGTCGTGACTAACCCAACTTTTATTGATGGATGGTTCTGAAACCATAATCACACAGGCTGACTAAGGAGAAAATAATGCAGCTCTTTTGAGTTAGGATTAAGTTGTGTTGGTTAATGGGTTTGGAAAAACAATATTATACTTGACTTCTAAATAAATACTGCAGAGACCTCATGTAAATCCTCCCATAATTTTTCGTAATCCTTTGCAAGTAGTAAAAATCATTGCTGTGAGGCAGACAGGAGAGGAATCCACAAATAAGACATCTGTTATTGTTACATCAATGATGATGTATGCCCAGCTCTGGAAGAACAACATTTAACAAGTAGTGGGACCTTATCCAAAATGAGATCTCACTCACTCCCATGGCTTCATTTGCTACATTAATAAGAGCAAACTGAAGTTTATAATTGGGTGATCTTATCTGTTAGCATTAGTAATATATCACAGGCATAGAGCTTTGTATTTTAAAGTAATGGAATTTAAAATGTTGGAAAAGCCCTATGCTAATATGTAGCATGCATGGGCAGAAGAAGACAATAATACATTAAACAAACAGGAAAAAATGTTAGAGCTGGGTTTTTTTTTATATATATATATATGCTGTATGTTTAATAGACATGCTTAACCTCACTGCCAATTTTCAGCCTGTTACAAACTTCAGATATTTTCAAAATATATTCAAGAAAATGAGAAATTGTTAAGGTTAATCATTTTCCTGGCACCTTTGTATATTAATATCTAATATTCAGAGAAAAACAGTTATTGCTTGAATCTAACATTTCTACAATATCTGATGAAAAACAATTGCAATTTAAAATTTACAGGTGATATATATGGCTAGGAGAAAATTTGGGAAACACAGTGAAGAACTTGGGTGAACATAGATTTATGTGCCAATCAAAGGAATCTTTAACAGGTCCTCCCCTGGTTTCCACCTTTCTACTCATCTTTGATTTGTTTTCTTTTGTGATTGATTCTACAATTTACTCTGTATCCTAGGATGGCCTCAAACTTGTGATCTACCTGCTTCAGCCTCCTGGGTGCTAGGGTTACAGATGCATGTCACCAAGCCTGGCTCCATTGACTTTTGACTCATATTTTTAGTACTATTAAAGATCTTGCTAAGTCTTCAAACTTGAATGGTGGCAATTTCATGTATTTCCCCAACTGCCTCTTAGTCTCACACTCCATGGTGCAGATATAGAAAAAGGTTTTGATTCTTTGATTGGTTTTCTGCTTAAGCTGGATTGAATCTTTTGCCAGGCCTTGATGAAAGGCAGCAGCAGTAGGAGCCAAAGTTGGAATGCTAGGTAAAGCTGTTTGAAAACAAGTATTAAAAGAGTTTGTGAAAGTCTCCTTCTTTGACCAGATGCTTCTCCTCAGTCTGCTCTTCCATCTCTCATTCCGTCTCCATACTTTTGTGGGTAGACCTGAGAACTCTACCCTTGGACTTATTACATAGCTTTGCTACATTATCGACTATATCTATGATTATTATGTAGATTATTATCTGCAAAGAGAACAGCTGTGGATGGGTGATGGGGTCGCAGTGAATCCTACTTATTTCTAAATAGACTTCTTCCTACTTGGTAGATAGGGAAAGAGATAAAAGTCTCTCTTCCTAAACCCTAACCCTAACCCTAACCCTAACCCTAACCCTAACCCTAACCCTAACCCTAAACCCAGAAGCACCATCTACTCTGTACGGTCATATTAATCTGTATTCATACTTCAGGTTAGAAAAATGGCTCTCTTCTCTCTCTCTCTCTTCCTCTCTCTCTCTCTTTGTCTCTGTCTCTCTTCATTTGGAATCTAAAATTTTAAAATTCAAGCTAATACATAAAATATAAACCTTGTATATATTGATGGTATACATTGTGATGCTGAATTTCTGTGTGGGGCTTGCATATGGCATGGTGCAAGCATGTAGGTCAGAAGAAACAGTTGGGTTTCAGTGTTTACCTTCTGATTTGTTTGAGGAAGGGTCTCTCTTGTTTGCCTTCCACTGTGTATTCTAGTCCAGGTGGCCTGTGAGATTCAGGCAGATCCCTTGTCTCATCTCCTATCCCTTGGTAGATAGGAGTTTACTGAGATTACAGACCTGTTGTCTAGGTCCACGTGATTTTTCCATGACTAATATTGAGGATAGATTTGATATTAAAGCTTTCTAACCAATGATACTCATGATTTACTAATTGTTTAATAAATCATAAGCCTTTATTGCCCTCAGTTCTGTTAAGCCTATAGATAAATGTAAGTGCTAAGGACCCCAATCTATAAATTTAGCTCTCAATCCCTGGGCTCGATTCTTCCTAGGAAGCTGGGAAGTACATAAGACTTTAGCTCAGCAGAGGTGGTGGAATCTAAGATTCATACTGCTCAGCAGCATCTCTAATGCCTCCTGTTCTGGTGTTCATATGCCATCTAGTGTGAGGTTGCTCTTCGTCTTGTTGCATCAGGCCAATGAGAGTGACCAGGAACACCTTGTAGTTTCCAATACACATCCACATTCCAGCTCACTGCCCTACATCCCAGTCCACTAGTAGAAACCTTGCTAACTCCTGTTAGTCTCTTTCACCATTGACTAGACCTTATGTCCGGTACCTTTGACTTTTAAATAACCTTGATCCTCAGTGTGACATAAAACGCCCAATTTCACTCTCTAAAGTCTGACAGCATGAGATCTGCCTTCTCCTGCAGCAGACCTCATTGATACTTTATGGGCATGGACCCTGGCTTGCTGTGAATGATGGTGTACAGGGTCAGCCTTCTAACTTTAACATCAACCTGATTTTACTTGGTCATTTTACCCAACTTTTATTAAAATGTCAGTATATTGCACAGATCAGGTTATATAAATCTGGCAACTTTTACTGGTTTCAGGAGATTAGATTTGCTCCACGAAGACAAAATCATGAACTATTTTAAAGAGTATATAGTGAGTTATCATTCCATCAACAGAGAGCTCTACTAATTAATGGAAGACACCATCTCACTGAGCATGAGAAGACAGAGATTTGTGTCTTCTGTCCTTAAAGTATGCATATTCTAATTAAATAGCCACTTAGTATCGACCCATAGGATAATATCTCAAACCATAAGGAGAGCACAAATGAGGACATATGACTCCAGAAGGGGTGGACATGGTGCAGGCATCAGAGGATCAGCAGAAATTAGAAGAGAGGTTTGTGGGGTTCCATGTTGTGCTTAACTGTCTCCCAGGGAAGCATCTATTATGCCCACAGAGTGTGGATGTTAGCCCAGCTCCTCTATTTCCCATTTATACAATATAAAGAAGTACTTATTTTTTAGGTTACTTTTAAGATGCCAATGGAGGAAAGTGGTGTGTAGAAACAAGCCATATGGAGTGAAAATCTGTCATGCCAAGCCAGACAAAGTGTGTGCTTGTCCCATTCTGCTGTGCCACAGTCTGGTATATTCAAGCTCCGATCGTCCAGTCAGGGTCTACATGAGGCTTCTCTTAAGGCCTAAAGTTACTATATAAAATTCTTAGTGACAGTCAAATTGGAATCGCAGGTGAACAGTGAATAAATTTTTTCCTATGAGTGCATATATGCCACATAGTATACCGGGCATACTTATTTACCTGAATCATATATTTTTTTCTAAATCTGGAAGTCTTACATGTAGTCTATGAGTTACACTATGCATTGGAGTGTAAAGAATATGCTCTTTGATTAAAGAGAGGTAAATTTTATTATCCAGCCACAGCCTATTAAAATTGGATAGTTCATTTGAGAATATCTAGCTTTTATTTCACCAATGAGTAAATTAAAAATTTGCATGGAGGAAATGCTTTACAGAAGGTCAGAGAGCTGCTGAAGAAGAGAGGCAAGGTTTGAGGTCAACTTTTATCGTTCTCATTTGAGGCTGCGTGGACCTCACCCAAGAGCTGTTTTAACACTTTAGAGCTGACAGGAGACTTGGTGTTAAAAGTCTAGTACACAGTAGGGCTTCACGGGCTGGGATTAGGTAGTATGCTTTATATGAAATAAGCACACTATTATTACTGGTTGGTAAGGGTATGTGTCAGTTAGGAGGTAGTATATTCATAAATATATTCATCTAATCATCCTTAGCACTAAAGTGTATATGCTGTTATCTTCCAAATGTACTATTAGGTATCTTTACTTTTGAAACATAGGAAGTAACTCAAGTAACTCCTTTTAAAACTCCTGTAGTATGGAATGAAGAAACTGGCATAGTAGGACCTCCTAATTAAAGAAAATAGGGAAGAGCTATGCTGTTCAAAAGGGTAGCTAATCCTGTTGAGGCATGCTTTAGATACCAATTCCATCTGATTTCAAAAACTTAGAATAAAGTAGGGGCTGGAGAGGAGGCTCAGTGGTTAAGAGCAGGTACAGCTCTTGCAGAGGACCTGAGTTCAACTCCTAGTGCCCACTTCAAGCAGCTCACAACTGCTAGGAACTCCAAGACCTTGGTGACTCAATGGCTCTTGCCTCCACGGGCATGTGTACTCACATGCATGTACCACTCCTTTCACACAAAATTAGATAATTTTTTTAAAAATCCAGTAAGATTACTACAAAAGTATATCACAATGAATTTTATGTTGGCATTTCTAAGCATTTTGATACATTGGTTTACATAAGATGTAGCGTGAAAATCATTTCACTCGCTCATTTTTCCTTTTTTATTATGGCTAGTTTAAACATCTAAATTGAGCAAATATCAAATTATGTGCATTTTGGACAGCTCTGTTCTAGAAGATTCACTTCTTTGTTTAGACAGAGAATAAGAAAATGGTGACAGATGTACAAGAGCAAGATTCAGACACACACATCTTGCCATCTTTTTCTGATAGCATTTAGTGTATCTCTCTTTGAAAGTGTAAGACCATGTTTTGGAAAGTTCAACCCATTATGGAGCCATTACTTGCCGCTATAATCATGGTGCATAAGAAAGAGAAGCATCTGCTATTCTTTCAGAACTCAGCAAATATTAACTAATCTCAGGGATGCACATTTCTTTGGAGACAGTATTATTCTGAGTCCAAGTTACATGCCTCAGTTTCCCCAGAGTTCCTGAAAGACCAGGCCTGCTCCCAAGGACCATGAAACACAGGCCTGAAGGAACAATGAATAATGTGGCCCCATTGTTGCTGACAGCTGGGAATCATTCACTTCGAAGTGTAGGTTTTCTGAAATGCTTTTGAGTTCATGCCCTCACTGGGGCTGTTGCCACGGGCATATGCTTTATGGCGTTAGCCCCTTGCCCTTACTTTACTTCTCCAGAAAGAAATGAGCCTTGCTGTAAGTTTCACAATTGTAAAAATATTTTACTAGTCAGTGCCTTTGTAATCTCTTCTTCTATTTCCCATTAAACCTGGGTAATTCATAGATCCAGATAATAAAAGCTATCAGATAGAGGGAGGCTCAGTCTGATTCTGTTTCATTAGAAAGTGCCTTAAGAAGCCTGGGCTTGCTGAGGAGCCTTGGCAAGCTCTCCATTGTCTGGCTTCTTCTCTGGCATGGCTGTTGGGAGGTTCCTTTGAGTTTTTTGGTAGGTGGCAACCTCAGCATGTTTCCTGGTGGTGTGCATGCCTGTCTGGTGGAAGAAAAGATGTCTATTTTGGAGGTTTTGCTTTCTGTTTCAATGTCATCTTTGTTAGCGCTCCTGTACTCCTTCTGACCTCTCCTTGTTCTGTTTTTAATTCTCCTCATAGACCAGCTTTTAGTGGAGACTCTGCTTTAAGTAACCAAGGTCAAGTTTCTGAGACCTCGTGTGCTCACCCAATGATTTCTAGCCCTCTTTAATCCTTCCCTACACCAACTGCTGCTGTAATGAGGGGCAAGGGGCATTGGGGATTGAGGTCACAGCTTTCAGTTTGTACTTATATATCTCTCTGGTGCTTACGTGGAGCAGCTCCTTATTTTTCCCAGAGCTAGGTTGAAAAACAAAAAGAAAGGAAATAAATTGCTGGCATTTGTGAATAGATAGAGGTATTATTTGTGTGTCTTTTCTTGCCTTCCTGGACATCCTCCTGAGTAAAGCCAAGAACACATTTGTGTGTATACAATGGAGGCACTTCCCAGTGTTCAGAAGGACCCATGGTCCTTTGCTCAGAAGTGTCAAGATGTAAGGGAGTTCCCACTATCCAAAGAACAGCTACTGCTCTATTCTTAAAGTCTTCTGCTGTCATTCTTAGAAGGTTCATGGCATTCAAAACTCTATTTTTAAAATCTCTGTGAGGGTGTACAAGATCAAATTCTAAAGACACTGAGTTAGTACTCTGGGACTTATTAAACATCATGATTCTTTATTGTTTATTAAACATAGATAAAATTTAAAGTCTCTACATGTATGAGTCAGGTCTGAGACTTTCAAGAGAAACATTGAATGTTGGGCATCCTCCCCTGAATAAAGCTGCTCCTGGAATTTGAGAACAATGTTGTAGGACTGCGCTATTCCATGAGCTCTCCTGGAGTTCTTGACACTTGACCTGGGATAGTTCAATAACTACTTCATCTCCAGGGAAGAACATATGCTAGAAAGGAAGAAAAAAATTTCATTTACTTATTAATAGGCATTCAGCAAGCATTTATAAACCAGTCACTATGTGAGGTGTGAAGGTATTCTGCCTATCAACTGTTGTATATTAATACAAAGAAACAACTACAAAAAAGTCAAACAATGTCGGTACTACTTTTTTCCTTAGATTTTTAAATTTCTTTATTTTTATGTATGT
The DNA here is from genome assembly GCA_004025045.1 of Sigmodon hispidus. Classification (NCBI taxonomy): domain Eukaryota; kingdom Metazoa; phylum Chordata; class Mammalia; order Rodentia; family Cricetidae; genus Sigmodon; species Sigmodon hispidus. Next base: position 60,037 of record PVIH01004035.1, on the reverse strand, counting down.
GGATGTTTTGCCTGCATGTATGTTTTGTAAACCACATGCATACAGAGCCCAGAAAGGCCTGAAAAGGACATCAGCTATGCTGGAACTGGAGTTGAAGATAGCTGTGAGCTTCCATGTGGGTGATGAGAATCAAACATATGTGATGTAATGGTCCACACATTGAGATGTTCTCCATCTTGCAAGCAGCACAGATAAGAAGCCATCTTTTGGAAAGCGATGAAGGAAAAAGTGACACACATAAGAAAATATCCATTTTGGGTTTCTGGTTCTTGCTTTGCATTTTATTTTACCCAGCCCCACTTCAGAACTATGATGATTCTGTTTTATTTAGCAGTGCTAATTTTGCGAAATCATTAATGTGTACTACTGAATGGAAGCAAAGCATTTTTCTTTAAAGAAGATGTGGTTGCTGTGCAACCGTAGCCCACACCACATCATGTTACACAGGTTAGACACGGTCTGAACTCCTAGGAGTCCAAGGCTGAGCAGCACTGAAACAAGTAGTCCTCCACTGCATTATGGTTAATGAAACCCCCAAATTGCTGCCCTAAGAGAATGTGCAAATGGCAGATGAAAGGCAAAAAGTGTGTACCTGAGTAAGAAAATGTTGCGATGTTTACATTCTAACTCCTCACCTAGTTTCTTTTTTGTTTGTAAATATGTATAACTTTTGAGAAAATCAATCAGATCATGATCTGAAGAACTACTAGTTACAAGATTACCATTTGTGTGTGTGTGTGTGTGTGTGTGTCTGTCTGTGTGTGTGTGTGTGTGTGTGAGAGAGAGAGAGAGAGATTAAATATTTAATATAAATGTGCAACAATACTTGGTGAATACATTCTGATAAAAAATAATCTACTTAATGTTCCCATCTGTAGGGTAACTAATGATATCTATTTCTTCTCTGGGGACTTTCTTCTCACACATGCAACTTTATTTTTTTAAATTTATTTTTATCAACTTCTTGCCTTGATGTTGATGCAAATTCAAAGTGTGTGATACCACATTCGGCTGGCCCAAGCGGACTCTTGTCATTTCAGAGGTCACCATTCACTATCAGTTCTTTTGTTCTTTTTTATTCTTCTAGATGTCTAAACACACACACACACACACACACACACACACACACACACACACACCCCTACATATGATTTTACCTTGTGTGTCTACTTGGGTCAGCTGAAAAGAATGCCACTATTGAAAAGACACCAACAGACTATTTCCAAATGATCTCGAGTTTTGGGTTAAAAGAAATCTTTAATTTTTAACAAAGATAAATTCAGGTGAAATTCTAAATCCAGGTGTTTCTCAGAGTCATCCTCTAGATGAGTAATTTTTTAAAAATATTTATTTTTATTTTTTATGTTTATTGATGTTTTGCCTGCATGTATAACTGTGTAAGGGTGTCAGATCTTGGAATTACAGACAGTTGTTGGCTGCCATGGGGATGCTGGGAATCCAACTCAGGTCCTCTGGAATTACAGTCAGTGTCCTTAACTGCTAAGCCATCTCTCCAACCCTAGATGAGTAATTTTTAAAGGTGCCGTTTATTATCTATAGCAGAATCAAAGTGTTTTTGTTGAGAAATGTCTACCTTATGCATTAGATTTAGCGGTTCTCCCTATTTTCTCGTGCCAAACATTCCCGGTACCTTTTTAGAAGCAAGTTGTCCACGCTTTCCATAATCAGAGCATGGACTGTTAAGACACATGACATAAATAGCTGACATTTTTCCTTGGATCATGTGGGTTACTCAGCTCCAGAGTAGAATAGTACCCCCTTCAGCATAGTTATTAACAATGATATTCTATATATTTTCTTCCTCAATTATTTTCCAACACACAATACAGTAAATATGCATGGAATTGGTCAGAAAATCAAGCATTGAAAAGAGAGTTTTAGTGTTGGAGAGACTCAGCTTGCTCAGCTGGCTGTAGCCTTGCTCTGTAAGCATGAGTATGTCAGCTCCCACTCAGGTTACAACAAACCCACAAGATGTGGTGTGAACTTAGAGCACCTGACATAGGAGGATCCCCAGAGCTTGGGGGCCAGTCAGCATGGCCAACCTGTGAGCTCTGAGGTTGAACTCAAACAAAACAACAACAATTAAAAAATAAAAACTGAAGAGAATGAAGACACATGACATTAACCTCTAGCCTTCACATACATACACACGTTTATGTGAAGCTCCCCACATGTGTGCAAAATGTAAACACATATGTATGCCATGTACACATACACACAAAGCTTATTTTTTAAAACCCTTATGGGAAAAACAATTCAGCGTGACTTAAATTGTAACTTTTTATACCCTAGATTATACAGTTTTCCCACAGTGTCAGAGAAGAATTAGCCAACAGTCTCAACTGAGTTTTAGGATTGAACTTGATAGAAATGTTTTCTAGGAGCCAGCTTGACTGGAACACATTCCTGTTTCGCTGGTCAGTGGCCTGTCGAAAGTGGGCATGGGAAAAGCCAGAGTTGGGTATCCAGACCCTGCAGGTGGGAACAATTAAGATTCAAAGGCGATTTTGAAATGGATTTGTTTTTCTCTATTCTGCACATAAAATAAAAGGAGTAGTGCTGGGCTCCTAAAAGCTGTCAGCCACTCATTAAATAAATGCATTCATAGAGCAGTCGAAGCTTTATGGCTTAGGATTTTAAAATCTCCCTTCTATACCGCATGGAGTATGTATGTATGTAAATCTATAAATACACATATATGGTCAAAGCCGTGTTTCACATCAAACATCTACTGTATGTTTCACTAGGGAGACAAGACCCATGTGTTTTGCAGAAGCTTTTAAAGCTGTTTCATTTATTTTATTAGCCTTTAATGAATGTAATTAGAACCCAAGTAATTAAATGCAATTGTGCTCAGTATGTTCCTGTTGTAAATTGCCCTAAACAATGTGCATCGTGTGAACAAATTTGTGGGATTAATCGAGGATAGATAATGTTTTTGGATAGTATTTCACACTAAACGGCCGCAGAGAGAAACAAAGAAGCTGGCGCAGTGTCATTAATCTTTGTCAACTGACAGCTCTGGTGTAATTTGCATGACTGAGGCAGTGACACAGGATGAGGCTGGCTTGGGATGGGTGTCGGAGCACTGGGATGCGTATGTATTTATTTCCCTTTAGTCTCCTGATTTATAAGCAGAAAGAAGTTTGCATGTGGAAACGGATCGAAACAACGGTGTTCACGGGAGGAGTTGCTGATTACTGAGTTATTACTAGCCACGTACACGGTCCTTTGTTTTCACACTGGGCATTTTTGTTTTATGAATGTCAAAAAGACGTCTATGAATACCTATCAAGGCAGAGAGGAAATAAACAAATTGAGTGTGGCTGGATAGTAGGATACTGGTGGAAGAAGTGTGGCTGGCTCCCCCTCCTTCCCCATATCTAATATACGTTGATTTGTTGCTTTAGGAATCTATCCCCCTTTGCAAGAGGTACTATGCATTGCGTTAGAGAAGACCTTCTGAAAATATCATTTGTAAATTAGCACTTGTGGGGATGGCGAACAAACACCAATGTTTTTCTTCTTCCTCTTAAGATGGAGAATACAACTCTGAATTACAGAACAATGAGATAAGACGTTCTAAGGCAGGCACACAAATTGAGCTTCAAATGTCATAACAGATGACAAACAAAAGGGTAAGTGAATTTGGGGAGTTTTGCACTGAAATGACCATGCCCTTCTGACCTAATGGCTGCGCTAATCTCAGCCTGTGCAAGTGTATCTGACATCTAGGAGCAGTTGGCCTAAGCTAGTGTCTTCTTTTTCTCTCTGATTCAGCTGGCATTGTTTTTAAAGTCACCTATGATGCAGCCAAATCATTTTGAGGATGCCAATAAAGGTATTTTATCTTTGCAAAAGTAGCAGTTAAATGTTAAGTCATGTTTTAATATCTTAGAGGAAATTTTGTGCACAGAGAGGTGTATCAGCTGTGAAGTAGAAAGAGAATATTTATAAACCAAAGAGCTCTGTTTCATAGTAAATTTAGATGGAGGTACATTTTTTTTTCTACATTGGCCTGTTATTTTGACATTAAAATTATATGTATATATATATATATATATTGCTTAGCCCACTCAAAGTCCAATTAAACTCATATATTTTTGTGAGTTTTACTCACAGGAAAGGACAGACTTACCTTGCTGATGATTTATTTATGAATAAAACTTGTCCTGGGAACCTATCTCTCTCTCTACTCCATTTCTCTCATATCACAAGAGCATCATGATATGTGTATGTATGCAGGAAGACATTATTTGTTATTTCAAGAACATTTAACACAGCAAAATAATTAACAATTCATGAGTATAACTGAACCTTATTAACATGCCATTGACCTTCCCACTTGTGTCCATCACGAGGAGACCTTGGACAAAAGTATGTATTATGAGGTCGGATGTGTTAACATAGCATTACAATGAGTCACCCTTACCATGGTGCTTAGAAATGATTGTGTTAATGTAAAAATTATTGTGGCAGTGTAGCACAAGTTAAAATGATACTCTATGAAGTTTAAACATGTATGCCTCACTTGGATTGAGAACAGTTTAATACTGGAGTTATACTTTTGATTTCAGGATGGATAGACATCAGGCTGAGGGAACATTTTTACATATCAGTCAGATCTTTGCTTTTGTAAATATTATGGTCATTGTGAGTATTATAGTACTGTCTAGCATAAAAGATCAAAAGCCAGACTTTTCAATTCTAGCAGAAGTATAATTTCATAAAGGGGATAAACTGGTATAGTCTAAACTGGGCTTTGAAACTAATCACATGATTTAGTTGGCTCACTTCCTAAAGGATCACTACCATTTCTATGTGCTCTCTTGTCCAAATCAAAAAGACATGTTGGCAGACAAATTTATCTAGAGGAGTCAGAAAGAAGAATTTCTACTCAGTTGCACAGAGTAAATGAAAGTAATTTACTGAAAGTCTTTCCCCAGTATTACTTTTGGTATGTAGTCCAAGACATGATTAGAGGCGCCTATACATGTCGGATATGTCATTAATTGTTGTGTCAAGTTTTCAAGGGAGTCATGATTGATGCTGCAAGGCTGCAGAATCTAGCTTCCCTTTAGCGTTCAGTGACTCTTTCCACAACTTGCAACACTCAGCTTTAAAATGTATATAACAACTTGATAATATACTCAATTATATTTCATAAATTATTTTTGCACCTATGACAGACTTCTGAAATAATCCTCCCAAAGGCTCACAAAAAGAACATAAATATTTGAAAATAAAAAATATATTTTTTAAAACCAGAGCTGTATCTATATTAAAAGTTTTACTGTGGGGATTTTGATGGCTATTCTTGGTTGTCAAATTGAATATATTAGGAATTAACTGAAATCCAAAACTGGAGGGCATATCTGTGAGATATTGTTGCCTAATTTGAAGTAGGAAGATCCACTTTTAAGCTCTATCTTTGAGGTAATAAGACACCTCATTAATCCAGCTCTTCTGAATGGGAAAAGATATGCCTTTAATTCCAGATTTTGAGGCAGAATGACACCTTTAACCTGGGCCACACCTTTTGCTGGGAGCCTATCTAATGAAAAGGAAGAAGGAAGCTTTTGCTCTTTGTCTGATCACTCTTGCCTTGTTGGGAAGTGTATTTTTTCCACTGACATTAGAGCCTGCTTCTTTGGGATACCAGCACCTACTGAAGACCATTTGAGAACATCTAGCCTTGTGGATTTAGCAACTACTGGATTTTTGAATTTATCATCACAACCAGACACTGTTAGATTAGCTGGACCAAAGCCTATATGTAAGTCATACCAATAAATCCCTTTTTTGTTTATATCATGAGATTTATTCTGTAAGTTCTATTAGGCTGGAGAACCCTGACTAACTCTGAGACTTAAAGCAAGCAAGCAAACAAACAAACAAACCATACTGGATTTGTATTTTTTACATGTCCCAAAATAATGACATAAAAAATTTACCTGTAAAAATCCATAGACTATATACAAGTGGATTTGTTTGTATGAGAGGTCATTTTTGAGTTGAAGAAATCTGCAACTGTTTTTAGTAATATACAATTTGTGTTCTCTTTAGCTCTTTAACTTGTCTGCCCCATTAGTTTCTCTGTCAAAAAAATGGGGAAAATTGCTTCAAAAGAATTTAGAAGGAAGCTTGTACTTCAGAATTTTGTCCAAAGGTCAGTGTTCAATGGACAAGCTGTGTAGTTAGGTAATAATATTTGAGTGAAAGTTAATAATGTGTCTCTCCTAGTGACATATGCAAGAAGGAACCTTTAATTAAGTTTACTATTGGGGTTTTAATGTTAGTTTTCCTGTGTGTGATCATAGGCAACTCTTAGTGTTCTCATCCCTTAGGAAGGAATGTGACTGCTGAAACCAACCCAGATTGCTGAACAGGGTCTTATAAATAGACGCCATGCCTGAGGCTGACTATAGAAGCACAATGTATTTGGCAAATGCTAGATGCATTTGGAGAGAGACCAGCCACTTCCCATAGGCTTATGTGTTTGAACACTTGGTGCCAAGCCTGGGGTGCTATTTTTTGGAAATTGTGGAACCATTAGGAAGTAGGGCACTAGCTGGAGGCAGTGGGTCATTAGAGGTGAATCCTGAAATTCATAGCCAGAAATATGAGGAAGCAAGGATGCCTAGTTGTAGAGCCCTGCTGTAATAGAGCCAACACCCACTATAATACCTTTCCTGCCATAAGAAACTGTTTCCTCTCAGACTGTGAGCCAAAACAAATCCTTTATGTCTTAAGTTGTTTCTTTCACAGAATTTGATCATGGTTGTTGGAAAAACAGCTCAGGCACTGGATAAGACATATCTTGTAAGAATCACCAGCTAATGCAGGCAATATAGAGTAGTAGCAACGTAACCAGTGAGATCAGGTAGAAAAATAAAACAGTTGAACTTCAGGGAGTCTTCATATCCTCATCCATAACATGAAATAGGGCTGTCTATTTCTTGAAGAAGTTGGTAAGATTAATTAATTCCAGGCCAGTGCCTTGTGCTCTTGAAAAATAACAACTAACAGCTTTACTTTAGTTTTAGGTATTAAACCCATGGTTTTGTACATCCTCAACATATACAACGTCCCATCTTTATTATATAACTTCTCATTACATTTTAAGGTCCACATTTTAAAAATTATTTAAATTTTTGATGCATTTTGCTTATGTGTATGAGTATTTTATTTGCATATATATGTGCATCACATGCGTGTCTGGTGCATAAAGAAAGCAGTAGGAAGGTGTTCAGATGTTTGGAACTAGCATTACAGATGGCTGTGAGCCACCATGTGGGTTCTAGGAATTGAACTCAGGTCTTCTGCAAAAGCAACAAGTGCTCTAAACCACCGAGCATCTCTCCAGCTCCCCTTTTTATAAACCTTAAGAACTCACAGTCAGGCTTGAAAATGCCAAAGGAAAAATGCTAGGCAGAGTCACATTCCCAGATAATTCCATGTTTCAATTGAAGTAGGAAAGATGAAGAGGAGATGAAGTCAGGAGAGCACATGGTGATTTTCTGGTGCTGCTGGGTAGAGGTAGCAACAGAGCCATAGTCCCTTTGGGGTAAAACTTGAACTTAGAAATAACAGTGAAGGTTGTATCAAGTACATAAGCAGGGTGGTTGTATCAGTAAAATCAGAATGTGCTCCCAATTTGGGGCAATCCTTTCACGGCAAGAAACTCAGTGTCTTTCCTGGGTATTGTGCTCTCTGAATAGTCCAACCATTGAAGAAGAACCCTTTTAGTTGTGAAATTGCCCTGATCTCTTGAAGAAATTTGCTGATACTAAGTTTGATGTTAATTTAGGAATATGTAGGACCTGTCTGAAATCAGGGCTACAACTTTTCAGTGACTCATTCTTTTTAGCCATTGCTCTGGAAGGAATGATTTTTATTAGGAGCTGATATTTCTAGAGCCACTGATGTGGGTGCATGTGCACTTCTTTTTTAGTGTTCTTTGAATTTGCAGAACTTTGTCAGTAATGGTTACATAGAAGTTAACATTTTTTTTCCTACAGTTTTCACTTTCTTGAGGTCCATAGACCATAACTTTGCTTTTCTTTTTATCATGCACGACAATCTATCTTGAGTTTGATTTTAAGTACATATGGTCTTAGCTCTTCAAAGCATCCTTCCTGAGGCTGGAAAGATGTCTTCCCAGTTATGAAGAGACGAAGGGTTCTGGGCCCTACAACTGGGGTTCTACAACTCCAGTTCCTGGGAATTCTATGTTCTCTTCAGGTCTTTGAGAGCACTGCACACACATAGTGCACTGACATGCATGCAGACAAAATACATACACATAAAATGAAAAGAAATAAAATCATTTTAAAAATTTCTTTTTTCATTGCCCCTTTTGTTCATGCTAATGTCAATAAAAGCTTGTTTTCCTTCAGTAGCAAATGTCTCCTACATTTGTATTTCCATTTCAAGTCTTGCTTTTTGGCTTAGCACTTTAGTTTTATAAATGGCCGTTATCTAAAGCATCTCAGACTAAAGGCACACCAAATAACTCAAAGTCCATCACTCCTCATATCCTATGCTCTTGCCATGGTCCTCTACCTCAATCAACCTGCAGTCATTTTGCACAAAAAATATCAGGAGGGATTTCGCTTGACACTTTCACGTCCTTCACCACGCTCATTCAATTCATCCATCAGTTCTACTCATTGGACCTCAGAACTATTTCCTCCATGTCTTTCCCTCCAATTGTTCTTGTATGCACTCTTGTCAGTCTGCACTTCCACCTTCCAACATTATCAAACCATAGTAGCTGTTAAACAATAGTGATAGTAATAAAAGAATAATAATACTCAGTGCCCAACTCCCAGCTCCCCAGTAAATCAAACACAGAGGATTATTCTTAGCTACGAATGCTTGGCATTAGTTTGTCTTGTTCCTAGCCAGCTTTTCTTAACTTAAATTATCCCTTCTACCTCTCGCCTCTGGGTCTTTTCCTTTTCTGAATTCTTACTTTCACCCTTACTCTGTGGCTGGCTGTGTAGCTAGGTGGTTGGCCCTTGATGTCCTTCCTTCTCTGGCTACTTCTTTTCTTCTCCCAGGTTTCTTCTACTATTCATACTCTCCACCTACCAGCTCCACCTATTTCTCTCTCCTGCCTTGCTATTGGCTGCTCATCTCTTTATTACACCATCAGGTATTTTAGACAGGCACAGTAATACAGTTTCACAGAGTTAAACAAATGTAACCTAAACAAAAGCAATATATCTTTACTTTATTAAGCAAATGTTCCATGGTATAAACAAAAGTAACATACCTTAGGATAATATCCTACAACAAGTAACATTTTTAGGGAACTATCACAATAACCTTGTTGAAGCATACATACTGCTTCTCAAAGTTTCACTTTGTATACCACCGTTCTTGGGTTCTTAGGACTCTTGGAATGAGTACTAGTATCTTAAGCTGAGTTTGAAAAGCCATGCATGACCTCATAATGTAATTATCCACATTAAACCCCAGCTGGTAGCATCTGGTTTTAGTCCTCACTATACACAGTCCACACTCTACTTTCCATTCTACCCAAGGACATTCTCAAGTGGGATTCTTACCTCTTCTGCCTCACTCTTGCCTGTGTTACCTGCTGCTTACCCTTTACATTTCTTAAATAGATCAAAATCTCTGTGAAAGTCTTTTTGATATCCTGCACTAGATATAAACTCTCTGGATATTAAGGTTTTTGATGACATAGGCTATTTCTATTTGCCATATATGCTGCAAAAGAATAGGGTCCCGTGATTGGCACAAACTAGTCACTCAATAAATACCTCTTAAGAGGACAAAAGAGCTTTGTCGTGATCACTTTAATTCTTTGGATCAAAAGAATACTGTTTTTTTAAAAATTATTTTTATTATTTTATGTGAATTGGTGTTTTGCCTGCATGTATAATTGTGTAAGGGTGTCAAATCTTGGAATTACAGACAGTTGTTAGCTGCCATGTGGATGCTGGGAATTGAACTCAGGTCCTCCAGAAGAACAGTCAGTGCTCTTAACCACTGAGCCATCTCTCCAGCCCCAAGAATACTGTTTCTTTATACATGATTTATATATTTTATTCCACAATATTATTTTTATTATGTTGTCTTTTAATTGTTTCTGCATCTTAATGAATATTTTTCTCTCTCAGTCAGCACATGAATATGCATATGCTTTGGGGCTGCATTCAGGGCTGTCCTTAAAGCTTTTATTAACCTCACCAAGAATTTCCCCTGAGTTATTATTTCACAGTTTTCTGAAACATCTTCCAACACAAGCTCTGTCTAAGACAGTCATCGCAAAACACAGTCACACTCATCTTTCACCCCATGGTGCATGTCTTAAGTTCATTTCACTGCTTCTCACACATTCTTTCCTACCACAAGCTGTGTGGGATTATCAGAGATATTCACCCAAGCAAGGGCATTTCTGACTAGTCATTTTGTACCCAACACCTTGGGTGACTGGATGCTGCTTTGCTAAAAGGCTGAAGGCATGTGGTGTTGGTGACAGGATTTTCAGTTTTATACTAGACCATGCCAGGCAGCAGATGGCATGGGTCACTGCAAAATTTGTCTTTGGTTCTCTTGCATTGTTTGCTAATATCACCATAATATTTGTGAAATGGCTTACCGCTATGTTCATTTATCTGCTTCTTTATTATAAAACCTGCAAAGTCTCATGATGTTCACACACAATAATTATTTTGCTTACATCTTCTTTAGGAAAATATTTCTACTCTTGTTTTTGGACAATGTAGGTGGGAAAAATCTTTGGGATAGATAAATCTTTCTTTTTTATCTATCTATCTATCTATCTATCTATCTATCTATCTATCTATCTATCTATCTATCTATCATCTATCTGGCATTTATGATATATCTACCATCTACCTAACTGTCTGTCTACATATCTATCTACCTACCTACCTATCTATCATATATATGTCATCTACATATCTATCATCTATCTGTCACAACACAATACTACATTTTCTACAATTTATTTAGAATATTTCTTCACTGTTTTTATTTCCCATCTCTCTGGAGTTGACCTTATATACACTTTCAAGGGTGGGTACTTACTCTAAAGGAAGCAATCAGTGGGTTCTATGCCCTTGTCCATAAGATGAACTCAAAACAATTTCAATGCTCAATGTAGAACAATAATGATCAAGACAAGAAAATCTGGAGTGGAAAGAGTATGTGTGTGTGGTGTGTGTATGTGTGTGTGTGTGTGTGTGTGTGTGTGTGCTTAGAAGACTACTTGGAGATAATAATTTATTTGATTCAGGGAGCTACTAAAGGCATATTGTCATCTCATTTACAGTAGGTGGTACCAAAGTAGATACAGGTAAATCCAATATATTCCATGAACTGGAGTTTCTGACTGTATCAGATAAGGATCAGGTGCACTGAGCCAGCTTTAGCACTGGACTTGTCAGTATCTATGTCAATTTTGTTTTCCTAATTAAGTCAGTCTGAATTTTCTTCCTGGAATAAACAAGAGCCTTGGCAAATTCCTGCCTTCCTCCTATTCTTTTTCTTTCTTCCTTCTTTTTTTATCAAATGTTTTCCTAAGGATAGTGAAAAAGAACAAACATTCTAGCTCCCATGTTTGTCTCAGGACATGTCAGAGATCATATAGACCAGGCATTTGTGGATGGTGACACTGACCTAAAGACGTCACGTGTTCCATTTCAGCTTTCCTCAGTCTACAAGAAACTGTGATGTTGAGGTTGAACTACTACCTATGTCCTGTACCCTACCCTGAAGGATCTCGATGATGGATTTTAGAATGTTACCATGAAGTAAGCAATGTTTATGGTATGTTAGAGTTCTTAGAGTTTTGACTTGTTTGTCTAGTTTAATTTAAAAAACAAGTATGTCCTTTCCATCTACTTCTTCCTCTTTTGGGGCAATTGACATGGTCAGGATCTTTTGCAGATGTTAGCCAACACCATTTTTAAGCCTTCCCAGGTGAGGTATCTGCCTAGAGGCTCTTGATTTTTCAGACAGTTCATTGGATCCTACAGAATTTTCAAAAAAATTAGTTTTTTTGTATTAGATAGTTTGAAAAACTTAAATAAAATTGTGATGTTATTGTGTCCTGATGGAACGCAAGGATGAGGACCTGAGTTTGTGTTTCTAGTGTAAAAATTTAATGTAAAAGTATAGACCTGTAACCACAGTCCTGGGGAGATGGTGACAAACAAAATCCCTGGGACTCACTGGTCAGCCAGATTAGCCAAATCAGTGAGCTCCAGGTTTGGTGAGAAGCCTGGCTATAAAACTAAAGTGGAAAACAATCAGGAAGGATGCTCTATGTTGATGTCTGCTCTTCACATGCTGAAGTACACATGTGCACAAACATCCTTGTATATATGTGTACATGCATGAACATATATACACATTCATACACAAAGAAATAGTATATGCTCATTTTCACCAAAATTAAAAGAAAACATTTCTAATCCCATCTACTATTGAATTCTTTGCCATTTTAGTCTGGTATATTTCATATTAATATGAAAGATTTTCTATTTTACTATGTAAGCAGTTTCCCCAGGCTTTTACATTTAACACTTTGTTAGAAATAAATTCCCACATCATTACAAGCTATTGAGATTTTTAACCACTGTCCCATTCTCTTCTTTGTGTGCCCCATATATGGCTAGCCAGCACTGTAAAATCTTGCATACCACCTAGCCTACTTGGTTAATTCTCAACTTAAAGGAGCAGTTTTCTAATGTAGGTTCACAAATATTCTTTTTCAATAATATAGTTTATGCTTGAAGTTTGAAAAGATACGCATAGCCCATTAGTGTTGCTTTCCTAAACATTCATTTGTTATTAATTTATTCGCCCCTCTTTTTCCAGTGCTTACTATGAGTACAGCATCTTTTTCCTGGACACATTTTACAGACCAAGAAAATTATGCTTTAGAACATTTGTATAATGATAGCTAAATTTCACACTTACAAAATTACAAAAAGCTGTGTAAAGATTCAAGGGTCTTTGAAGCCCTCTTGGTTCCACTTACTTGTCATTATTTAATCAGAAAGGAGCCTTATTGGGACGCATATGGTGTAAATAGTTCAAAAGATATTTGAATGTCTTCATGACAGAGGGTTTTCTTACACTTCAGCCCTTAAAATGTTGTATTTTATTTTTCCACAGCTTTGCACATTTTTTTGGGGGGGGTGTGGAATGTCATTTTCTTTACACCAGAAATTAACTGACCTTTTTTTCTATTTTCATGGAAGAATTTTCTTTTGTGTAGAATTCTTCTGATTTGCAGAAATCTGTGCTTTTGTAAAAAGCAATATGCATGCTTTTTAGTCGCAACACACAAGAGAGAACTTGTCCTGTTTCCTGATCTGGATAGAATTGAGCTTTACAAGAACAGGTTCGTGCACAACCTGGAAATCTCAAAACTGAATTAAAGGAGAGCCTCATTATCTCACCAAATGCTGGCTGAAGAGGCTCTGCTGGGGAAGTAAAGAGCGAGATAGTGAGAGAACAAGAGAGAGAGAGAGAGAGAGAGAGAGAGAGAGAGAGAGAGAGAGAGAGAGAGAGAGAGAGAATGTGAACTTACCCAAGGAGGGCTTACTGAGTTGAAGTGCATTTCATGGAGGCTCAAGTCCTCACTGAGGGCAGACTTTGTAGCTTTTTAATTTATGAGTTTAGATTACTCTGAATTTTAATTTTGGGCTGAAGTTTGACACATTCTCTTACTAAAATCAGTATTTTTCTCTTCCTTAATAGTCCCCCTTCTCCTATTTGAAGTCTTGTAAGAAACAGATACAAAACTGAAAACATCCAGCAAAAAATGTAGCAGCTCTTTAATCCTACAAGAGAAATTCTTGCTACTTCAAGTTTTTTCTTATAAATGATTTTCATCTAATCTGACTTCAACGCAATGGACAGTAAACCCCACTAGGCTGTCGAGATTAACTTTTGTTAATAGGAAACAATCTTTTCTTATCCCCACCCTTTTTCACTCTCTCATCTTTTAAAACGTCTCCTCTTAGCTATGCAAGGGGCTGGGTGTGGAGGTCCTACTTAGAACCCTTTGCAAGGTCTTCATCATTCCAAGCTGTTCTTATAAGCGACACTCTAGGCAGCACTCACCAAGACCCGGCTTGTAGACTGTAAGGCCCCTCATTTTTATTTGCCAAACTTAGTTCTATTTTGGACTGATGATTGGTTAACTCTAAGGTGCAGTGAAGCTTAAACCTTTTTTTTGCACAGGGAGAAGCAGAATGGTGAGACTGTTCTGAACAGAAGTATTCCTGACGGCAGCTCTCAGTCTCCTCTACATTAGAGGATGCTTTTATTGCACCTCCAGTTGTGGGCAAGTGTCTTCAATATAAATTGCCCAACTTTATTTATTCAGCTATAAACTTTACTGTCAGTATTTTAGTCCCTTTTATCAATATCTTGATATTTAATGTTGACTATTAGGATATTATTGGGGAATCAAAAATTATTGAAGTAGTAATTAGCTGTAGATTTTATGCTGAAAGGTAGACTTTCACTGCACTGACTAGCTTTATGACTTTGTGCAAATCAGTCAATTACACTGTGTCTAGTATGATTTGCTTATAAGTCAATATTATTATATTTTGTAGAGTTTTTTTTTCCAGATTCATTCATAGTGTTCTTCAATTTTGAGCTCACTTGAACCATGTTTTAGAAGGTTTAGGTAATGGAGTACTCTGAGTCTATAATAAATGGCAATTCCATATGAAAACAAGTTTTATTAACTGTCTGTATCTATTAGCAATAGACATAACAAGAAATAATTGAAAATTTTTGAGTTTTTATAATGTTGAGGTCCAGTAGTATTCCTAAATGTATCTAAATTAAATTTTACAACCTCCTTAAATAAAAGGTGCAAACTACTTTTCCAAGGTCATACTGATAATAATTCAAGAAGTTAGGATTCAGATATCAATTATGGAATTCCAGATTCCATGTTTTGTATCTCTAGTTAATAGCTGTAAATGCACCTGGTGTGTCTTGCTTACAAATATTTTTCCCTCAAACATCAGTGGTTAAGACAGTTAAAGATAAGATACAACAAAGAGTCACAGTACAGCATTGGAAGGCAGATTATTATAATTGAAAATTAAAACCTTAGTGTTAAGTTACTTATTACAATATAAGATGCATTTAGGAAAATTTCCAGTGGACAAGGGAAAAAAGAAAGTCATGTTGGGTTACATGACTCCCACTTCATCAAAAGGCTTCAAACACTCCATTATACTAAATATTAATGATTTACAACATGAGTTCACCCTTCTAGCCTTAATTCATTAAGTGATCATTTATTCAACATTTCTTTTGTATTTTACTTTTAAAGTTATGTGTGTATGCTTGTGTTTTTATGTGTATAGGTTGTACATGTAAGTGCAGATGTATCCATAAAGGTCAGAGGCTTTAGATCCCCCAAGACCTGGGGTTGCAGCATTTGTGAGCTGCTTAATATGGGCCTGGGAAGTGAACTCATGTCCTCTACAAGAGTGTTTCATAAGCTCAACCACTGATCCATCTTTCTATTAACTTATCAAATATTTCTTATGGTTCTAGTATCTTACTAGTCAGTGAGGACTCAGTGATAAACAAACTGTTCTTTGTTTTTATGGAGTGTGTAACAGGGGAGGAAATTGTCACTGAATCTTTTATTAGTCATTGGTTTAAAAGTCGGGTGACTATGATGAATGTGGGAAGAAAAGCAGGTTTATGAGAGCACATATTAAAAGAAGGTAGCCTAGACTTGGACTCCTGAAGAGCATCCTCAAAGAAGTGATGTGAGAGCTAATGACAGAAGGATAAACAGACCGCCATTGGCACTAGCCTATTCTGGAGGTGCAGAATCTTCAGCGCCCCTTACACCAGAGCCTGCGTTTTAACGTGAGCCTAAGGTGATTCTTTAATGTCCTTTGAGGCACTTGCCTAAAACAAGGGAAGATAAGAATAAAATACCAATGTTTTCAAAGACTATTGCTGGGTTTATAAAGGCAGGGAGTGGACATGACACCACTTAAGCAAGCTGGGTAAGTCTGAGAAATGCTCACATGTTTGATGATTTCTGAGCAGAGGGAAAACATCATCCAATTTATATTTGGAGAATATCACTGTCGCAATATGGAGCCCCAAAAGGGGACAGCTAAGGAGAACAGGGCAGTTAGGGGTGTCTTAGGTAAAAATTCTAGCATGGAGCCTAGCAATAAGAATTTGGGAGTGAGATTGGATAATTTGTTGTGCAAACATTTCAGGAAGATGCAAAATCCATTTTTCATAACACCATCTCTGACACTGAGTTTCTAGCACTCTTGCTAATTCACTTCAGTGTTTTTATAGAGGGCCAGATGAATGTCTTCTGACTCTGCTAGTTACTGCATTGTCCAGTGCAATTGATTTTGTTTTATGCTTTTAAATGAAAGTTCATTGAGTACCTACAAGGGGCACTGGGTGGAGTTTATGAGAACTGCTCACAGTACAATATGGTTTTAGAAGTTCTCTAATATTGAAAGATTGTCATGATTTTACTTTCCTAGATGTTGAAAGGGCTATATAAAGCTTGAATTCCAAATATCTACAACATGAATGCTATGTTGATACATTTTAATAAGTATTTTAGTATAAAGATAATGGGCTTTATTAGACACACTTATATACATACATACACATATATAAATAAATAGAATTGTATTTTTTATATTTTGCTCATATTTATTTCCCTATAAATACTCCTTTAAATCTGCCCCCAATAGTTTCTTCTTCTGTTTTCATGAAATTGTGTTTTTCAAATATATGTACGGATATATAAATACATACATATATATGCATATATATGAACAAACAATATTTTGTCTTTCCCTTCATTACCTTCTATGCTCTTCTACTTTCATGCTATGCATATATAATGTTTTATACATATAAGTGAAAACATGCAATATTTGTATTCTGAAACTGTCATATTTTGTTGAACACAAGGTCCACTGCCATCCATTTTGTGCATATGTCATAATTTTGTTTTCTTTACAACCAAATAAAACTTCATTGTGACTATATACTACATTTTCTTTGGTCACTGATCTGTTGATGGGCCTCTGGGTAGTTCCATGTCTTAGTTACTGTAAACAGTTTAGTAATAAATGTAAATGTACTAATATATCTGTGGTACAGCATGGTATTATATGTTACTTATTGTTTACCCCAAAGTAGGGCTTAAATTGATATTTATTGAAGGAGAGTTATATACTTTAGCTTTTAACTATTTTAAATTATTTTTTAGATTAAAATCTGAAGTAATGAATTGCATTATGGACGTTTTCATATGTAATTCATTTGTATTGATTCCCTATCCTCCTCCTCCCCCTCCCCCTCCTCCTCCTCCTCTTCCTCCTCCTCCTGTATTACCTGCTGGTTCTCTTTCTATCCCCACAGGACTCCTGCCTTTATTCCTTCTGTTATTCATTCACATTCATTCTTATACTCTCTCTCTCTCTCTCTCTCTCTCTCTCTCTCTCTCTCTCTTGTCTTCCTTAGCCCTCTCTTAAGACCTTTTTTCCTCTTTCATCTTGCTTTTCTGGTCTTATGATCCATATACTCCTTCAAACACACTTTTGAAGCCAGATGAACAAGTTGAAAAACTAATATTCTATCATGAATTATAATTAATGGCATGACAAACCTTACTTAAATAACATATCCTACTTCCATGAAGAGAAAGTCCAGAAGTGGGTCTAGATGGTTCTATACCTTTGATTTTGCTCAACTAAAGGACAAAGCCATGTTTGCAGTTTATAATTTGGACGATATAACTTGACTAGACAATTTAAGTGTAGATTTTATCTATAATTATGTAGTCATGACAAGATACTGTGTCTTATAGAACAAGCCAACGTGTTTCAAAAAGCTAATATATTGGGTAAAGAACTAATATAGTGGGTAAAGAAATGAGTAGGAATATGTTATATGGTCACAAGCCAGTATAAAAAAAAAAAAGAATTTTTCTGTAGGCATGCCTAGAGAACCAGTTGCTGAAAAGGGTGTCATTTTGGTTAATCTGTGTGGATCTATCTTGGGAATAGAGAATAAGGATGCTTGAAGCATGAGTGGTCCTTGCAAGAAGTGAGCTCACTGGCTAACTATTATTCCCTGTTTACTTTGAATGGCCCTGCCTAGATTTTACAATTACAAAAATGTAATAAAGCACATCCAGTAATCTTTCATTTGAGTATTGTTAATGTTTTTCTATTACTTTTCACAGTGATTAATCAATAAGAACATCCTTTTCTTTAAGATAAAACATAATAAAACTTGAAATCAACAGCAGAGATGGCTTCTATTTGTTTTTCACAGAAGAGCGATGCTCTGTACCCTAATGAAATTATTCTCTCTCAAGTAAGAAAGGAAGCAAGCAAGAAGGTACAGACCAGCCACCTGCCATTCTGGTTGGAACATGCAGACAGAGCCAGGTTAGTCTGGCATCCTTTGCCTCCAGGTAAGGTTTGTATAGCTTTGAAACAGTAGAGTCATCATCTTAGTGGAGGTGACAAGGCTTGGCAGTCAAGGTGACAGAACTTACCCAGGCCTGCCACAGGTGGCTGATTCTTCTGACCACCTTTGTTCTGCAGTCAAAGGAATGAGAGAAAACAATGTAGGAGAAAGCAGTGCTGCCTGACTCCTGTCTGACAGACACTGATGCACCCCTGACACACTGTTCCTTCCAGTGACCTCTCCTTGTGGGCTGATTCTATCTTGTACTCATGCTCTTCTTTCTTATATAATACTGTGAGTTTGTTCACTTCAGTTTCCAAGGTCTAATTTATTTTTCTTTTATAATTTAACAGCCTGTGATAATTTTATCCTTGACACAATCTAATATTGGACCCATTACATTGAACCTTGCTTGTGCCAGAGTCAGTCTGAACAAATTGATATCTATAGGCTGGAAAGATGGCTCAGCAGTTAAAAGTACTGGTTGCTCTCCCAAAGGGCCCAGGTTCAATTCCCATCATCCTCACATGAACATATATGCTGGCAAAACACCAATGCACAGTAAAGAAAAAAAAGCAAATTGATATCTATTACAGATGACTCAGTGACACTTGGCAATAACACAACTAGAAGGTAATACATTAAAAATAAATGCTTTAGATTTTAAGTATTAATTAACACTCATCTTTAAAGATCATGCTTGTAGGGAATATAGTATTTTTTTCCTGTGAAATGGCCAGATTCATTGTTTCTAAAAATTTGATTTGATTGTCTGATTCAGCAATTAAAATACATTAAATTATGATTTCCCCCCAGTATATACTGGAAAGTGGTTCAACATGTAATTAACACATTAATTAAAAATTCGTGTTTTTATTTGTCCAATGACTGGAATAGATTCCACAAAGGATGATAATCTCAAAATAGAGGGTTAGGAAGGAAAATACATTCTTATTTAATTTGATATGTTGACAAAGATTTATTATAAAAGTTTGGATATATTATCCCCAGTCTATCTTATTTCTAGAAAGAAATGGTAAGGGTTTTGCTACCTGTACTCTTAATCACATGCTTGCATTTAAAGTCTCGAGAAACTGTTTGGGAAATGTTTTAGAATATGCTTGGCTCACCCTGTTGTAATAGGACTAGGTGTGCTTTATAATGATCCTAAGTTAATCAGTATTTCAATAACTTCATAATCAAGGTTTTTAGGCTGTACTTATGACCAAGCCTTGTGTTTTCTACTAAGATAAGAAAACATCTAGTAAAAATTAAAATGCTGTGTGTTAAAAAGAATAAAGTGAGAATGGCTGCTCACCTAAGTACATGTAATGCCCGAAGACTTATTCCCACTGTACATCACACAGCACAAGATGGCCTGTGGGTAAACGTAGAATTGACTTTGGTTTCACCCTCATCTCTTGAGAATGGGATTGGTTCTAAACACATCTCATGGAGGAGTACTTCTCAATCTTTGCTGAGGATTGAACCCGAGGCCTGATACAGGCTAAACTTTCCCACTGAGCTGCCCAAGGTGAGGGGGCACTTTCCTACTTGCCTAAGGTGAGGGGGCACTTTACCAGCCAATTCAACTTCCGTCAAAGAGAAAAAACATCTCATACTGCTCAAGGTGTCACAGTGTGTAATTATATTCAGCAGGACAGTAGTGCACATTATTTCTCTTACTCTCAGAAGCGTTTTAGATTATAGGTTACTATCTAACAACCTCAAGTCTTGTCAGCCGAATCAAATTCTGTTGTTTCACTTTTCAGAGAATTTTTCCTTTGAAACTTTCTTTCTTTTGTCTTCTAATAAATATGCTCCTTTCTAAATCTTTTTTTTTCCTTTTAAAATAAAAAGAGTAAAAGGACTACTTTTGTAATTAAAAGTCATTTCTAAATAACCCCAGAAGATTGTTTCTAGATATCAAAACATCTTTATGGTCCCATTTCTGTGGCAAGAAAGACAAGTGACTGGGATCCTGTGCATTCTACTGTAGTCTACATTAATTACCTTCTATTAAAAAAATGACAAAGACCTTTTTGAAAGAGAATCTGGCACTCTTTCCACAGAAATGATGGCAGACACCCTACTTTGCTGATTTCTTGACACTTCTAATTACCTGTATTCATTTGAAATCGTTTCCTTTGTAGAGAGTTATTGGCATGATTTTCTGAGAACAAGAGGAAAATGGAAAACATTTTAGCAAGTTAAGGGGAAGAAATCAACAGTATCATTGTTTGCCGCTTTTGTTGAAACTCCCCACACAAGTCATTTGAGGGACATGAAGGTAAATGAAAGGTTATGCTTTGCCCTGTGCGTGGTTGCTGGTATTTGTAATGTCAATAACTATGGAAGGTTGTCAGGAAACTGCAGAGACAAAGGTCAATGGCAATGACAAACACATCATTGTATGTGTTTGAATATGCAATATCAGCCTAACCTGCCAGTAGAGACTTTCCCACCCCCAGAAACATCAATCAGGCACCATAAGAAGCCCACCTATTGTTCTCCAGGCTCCTGGATCGTCATGGAGAGAGTCAGAGATGGAAAACCTGTTCGAAAATTGTTCTTGAGGGTGGGAGGTGGGAGGAGGGTGATACTCTAGTCCATGCTCAATACTCATAAAATGGCCATTCTGTCTTTTAAAGATGGGATCACAGAGCGCATTAAAACTTAGTAGGCTTCTAACAGTGTTTCATTTGTGTGAAATTTAAGCATTTTTCTTTTTACCAAAAGAGGAACAGAGTTGAGGCTAGTATATCATTGCAATGATGTAGATGGCAGAGCCTTTCTGTGTTATAAGCTCAATTAAATATTAACCATGCCTTTCATACACTCTTGACAAAAATTTAGTTGAGCTAATGGTGAACCCTTCTACCCGGTATTGCCTCCTGTTGATTTAGACACGTTAGAAAGCGTAGCTGTTTGAATTCAGTAATAAATTATTTACAAATGAAATGCACAATAGGTTAGTTAAATTGTGTCTCCAGTAAGAACACACTTGATAAACTACTTTTTTGTTGTTGTTGGAGCTTAAGAGAAGTATTCAGATGTGGGTGTGGGGTGGCATATGTCTTTCTTTTAGTAAATTATAAAAGAGGAATCATTTGAAAACCTTTTGGGAAATAAAAAAAGTAAAAATAAAAAGAAATTGCTGGTGATCTTTTAAATGGCTGGGATTCACTTGGATCCAGAAGAGCACCTGCAGCATATAAAGGCAGTGAGTTTGAAATGCAGACAATGGTGTTTTATAGACATTCCTTTTAAGGTTTGGCATCTGTTGGTATTCTGCATTAAAACACAGGTTTTAGAAATCCACTCTTCTTCCTGAGGCATTCTTCATTTTCCTGGGTAGCACGACTCCCTTCCCGGATGCCTGACCCCATGTGTGAGCCATCTTCCCCAAATGCACCATAGAGCATGTTGAAAGGGAGCAGGGAATGAGATTTGCAGGTGAAGGTTGTACAGGGCCAGAGAAGGGGCTTTGAACTCAGTTGTACATAGCCTGGTGTGATAGAACAAGGGGTAGGTGAAGAAAACAGATGGGGCCTAACAGAAAAAAGGTATGAAGAGGAAGACATAGTGGAGGAAGAAGAAGGGATGTCAGTGGGAGTGAAGCATAAGTACAATTTAATATCCTTGCTCTATAGGAAAAGGGAGACTATGGACCCGGGAGAAATAAAGGCAAGAGGTAGACTGTAGATTCTGAGAGGGAAAAGTTGGTACTGTTAAACATGACGACAAGAGAACATTCCAGAGTCTAGACTCTAGACAGAGGGCAACAGGGATATTACAAAAGTCCCTTACATTTTCCAGACAACAAGATTGTCCGTTCAGGGGGCATCTGTTTTGACCTCACATGTCTCATGTCAGCAAGTCTGTTTAGAAGGATTTCTCAAGTTTGAATTATTTCTAGTGAAATAATAGTTTTGAATGTCCTCCATCAAGATCTTCAATGGGCGAGACAGGCATTTGGAGTTTGTGTGATTTCATTTTTATTAGTCCTCTCTAATGTCTTTAGGCTCTGGTTACATCTCTGACCTTCATATATGATTCCTGTGTAAGTAAATAGTCCAGTGTCATTCACCATGAGCCATATAACAGCCACAGTAGTTTCCCCAATGTTTTATTTATTTTACTTCTTAATATATAAAGCTGAAATTATTTTGAAAATGAATCTTTAATTTTCTTCATTCTACTTCCTGGAAGGAAGTACTTCCTTTATGAAGATAGCCAATGGACTTTAAGTGAGTACAAGATGTGTGCACATGGAGTCAACAGATGATTTAGATTTTCCTTTGAACCTCTTGCTTGTAGGCATTAAAAACAGTGGCCTCCAGGAGTGTCTGTTTAAGAGTCCATGTTTTGTAGGCTACATATACATGAGATAATAACATGTTTGAAGGTTTAATCCTCCCTTCTTTACCCTCCTTTCTGGTAAGGGTACTTTGGAGATGAATGATTAATAAACTGTACAAGCAGTTTTACAGAATTTTTTGATTATTTTTAAAAAAACAGTGTTTGTGGTAGATGGTTGGGGGATGTTACTCAGGAATAGAGCACACATGCACAGAGTTCTGGGTTCAATCCCATGCACTACAAAAGAAAATCATGGCATGGGATAAATAGCAGATAATGAGTGTTTTCTCAAAAATAGCCATCTCCTATTATGTAGATGACTGGCACTAACATTTAGAGCATTAAAGCATAATTTTATGTTAAAGCTATATGAATTAGCAATTTCCTCCTTTTCTTTCTCACAGAACAGTGTTTGAGCAGCACCAGGACACGGTAATCTTCACTCTTTTCTCTTTTTGCTTTATTCTTTCTTATTTCTCGTCATTTTGTTTATCATTGACTCGTCATGGGAATGGCTCAGAATTTGCTGGTTTCTTATCACCAGACTAAAACCGAATGTAATTTTTAAGTGGAATAACCTGCCCTGCCAGATGAGCATGCTGAAGACATGCTGTGATTTGCAAGTGGCAGGGCCGAGAGACATGAGAGGTGATTCTATTCCTATCTATCTTCTCCATCTCTCAGTGGATGTTGATTAAGCATTAGATATGACAGTGAGCCGAGTTGTGAAGAAAAGCATCAATCACAGAGTTTCGGAGGTTAAGAACAGGGTGAAGGCCAAAGGTTTCTTACTTTCTAGAAGTTAATGTACACATACCAATGCCTGTTCCTCTTTTTCTCATGCTGTGTTAATCATGTGTTTTTGTTTGAAAGCAAAAATTTACTTTGCTCTTAATGTATAACACCAATATGTTTTTGGGCCTTCTCTTTCTTTAAAACTCACTAAGCACCAAGACAGAATTATTTAAATATATATTTTAATTAATTTTGCATTCTTTAAACTTAAACATTTTGGACACAATGTTGGTTATTATGATCTGATTTTGACCAGGAAAAACACAACCAATGTAAAAAGAATTATAGGAGCAAAGAAAAAAATGTGAGCTTTATTGGGGAAAAATTAATAAAAATAACTATTTGATTAAAAAACATTACTTATAAATCAGAAAGGATTTGTTTAATTGTTAGTAAGAAAAAAGATATAGGGAACTATAAGCTACTCATGGGTTAAAATACCAGCCTTGTTGCTCACACACAAATATAGACAGTCACAGAAATATTTAGGAGTATGGACGATAATTGTCCATATTAAATGCAATATTAATCAACACTTATTATTTTATTGTGTCCTTTTTTTGTTCGTAAGATTTCTGCCAAATGTGCAGAGCTTAGAATAGGTCCAGAGGCAGCAGCAAGAGAGCTAAGGAACTGAGAAATGGCCTCAGTGAAGCAATATAGCAGGGGTGAAGTAGCGGCCTTGTTTAGTCTGGAGAGCTTACCAGCAGCCTTTGCCTCTGTGACAGAAGACAGCCCTTTGCAGGTAGAGGTGAACAGCTGGTCTCTGTTTCCTCCGAGGACAGTACAAGCAGTGGGGTCCTAAGTGCGGTCAATGGGGATTCAAGAAAGATGTTAAGGCCTTCTCAACCCCAGGGGATGTGCAAGGAGAAAACCTTCAGATTTTCTGGATTTAGAATGTGTTGATTTATGGTTATTAATTATTTTTAAGTCAAAAAGTCCAAGTTGAATAATAATAATAAAAAAGAATACAATCTCTGATGCAGGTACCTGGGGAGGAAAAGAATGGATAAATTGTGATTTGGGGACAGAGACTATATGTGATGAATGAAATGTATGAGTTGGAAACAGAAGAAAAAATTATATTATGGGAAAAAAGAGGGAGTTTCTATAAGATAAGAAAAAGCGAAATATATGAGATGTATTTATAATAATCAGACTATTTTAACCAAAGTTTTATTTTTGATCATGGGAAAAGAATTCTAATTGTCTGTGTGTATGAGAAATAGCATTCACTACTGGTTGACACTATTTTCTGGAACTGATGTAGTTAAATGCCAGAATCAGGGCCAAGAAGCAGACTGGCCATATTTTATTTCTGCCTTCATCAAACAATACAATAAACCAGAAAAAGGAAAATGGCTTTTCAAAGCGTCCCCAACCTTTTGATTTTATGACATAAAGGGAAATGGTGACCAGGAGGCAAGTAAACAGTACTTATATACCACACAAATTAATGTCCAGATCAAAGAAGTGGTATTCCAACAGTAGGAATTACTGAAAAAATAAAAATATAAAAAAAATTCAGCAGTCATTAACATTGTTAGCCAGGGAGGGAGAGAGTGAAGCTGAATGCCCAGTGATGTAGGTTTTGTAGACATCAAACTAAGGAATGAGACCCATGGAGTTCAGAAACTTGGAGTCTAAGATTGCTGGCTGTGTGAGAAGAATGTTGCTTTTTTAAAGGCAGTCATCTGTGGTTGACACTTGGAGTGATCTCAGTTGTAGAAACACACAAAGAATAGCTCAAGATGCACATTAGCTTTTAAGATAATCACTGATGCTACATTATTTTAGTCCTCTTTAAGCTATCATTTCAACTCCCACAATACTCAGACTTGTGCATAAGCTTTCCAAAGTATTACATGGTGGGCCTGTGCCAGCACTTGACTCCCAGCTTACTGACTGACTTAGTTGTAACCAACTCTCTAGTTACCTGTATTTCTCCAGATGGTGGCTGTGCCTGTTGGAAATGGATTAGGTTCTCTTTACATTTGCCTTTTCTGAGAAAGTGTTCCATCTAATAGGTTTTACAATGCATTTTTTTCTGACATAAGAAACTTTTCTGTAATAGCAGAAAATAGGACTCTATTTTAATTTGTCAAGATACTAGGTATTTATATTTTATAACATTCTAACACACAAAATGTAATAATCCAAAAATAGATGCCAGGAAATATTTTTTACTGCTTTAAAACATGTATTTTGAATTCACTTGCCAAATGATTTGGGTTTGAAAATCTGTCTATCTGTCTGTCCTTTCTGTCTCTCTTTCTCCTTTATCTCCCTCTCTTTCGACAAAGAAAAGCCTTTTGTTCTGGTCCCTGCCGGTGCCTTATTCTGTGACTTTCTGCTGTCCCCTAGTGGCACGTTAATCTTTTTGACGATGGTGTGATTGCCCCCGGAGTCAGTTCTCTTCTCTCTGTTCTTCCTTCTGACTCTTATTAGTAGACATTAAAAATATTATTAAACAATCTATGAGTTGCTTTTTAGAAGTAGCAATCTCATTCTTTAGACAACAGCTTTCTATCTATGAGTCTGAGTAAACATGCCATGGGAAGACAGGCCATAGAGGTACATTATCCTGTTTCCCACCTCATGCCCACCCCCCAAATTCAAGTTCTCAAAATTCTAACATAAAAACTGATGAAAGCACACTGCTGCCAGCTTTGACCGTTCTTATATAATATACAATAGTGAAGCATAATTTATGTCAGTGGGTTTACAAACAAAAATTAGGGTATGGCTTTTCTTTCACTTTTGAAAGCTCTTTTAAGTTACTTCCACAGTTGTAGTTGCTTTTTCATGGTGGCATTTGTCTAGAAATACTTAAAAAAATTAACAATCCCCTCAATCTTAGAAGCATATATAATATACTTATGTAAAGGATAGCCTCTCATTCACAGTTACCAGGACTACTTAAGAGACAGACTTAAATTTTTCTCTGCTACCTCAATACATAAATGAGAAACATTCAATAAATTAGAACTGGATTGGCTATTTACATCTTATGTCATTAAGCCACAGTTTCAGCTCCAATGTGATGCTGAAACACTTCTCAGCATAGCCTTTTAGTTCACTGAATTCGTCATTTCAAACTGAATGTGTGCGTTTGTCAGAAACTATAGTTTGTTTTTTTTCTAAAATTAATATTAGCAGATAAAAGACTATAAAGCTGGCTCTTACAATCCCTTTAAAAGATGGCTGAAGGCATTTCCAAGACTTTACAAGAAAAGAAAAGAGAAGAAAAAAGAAAAGAAAAGAAAAAAAGCTCGAATGAAATCTAGCCCATTAATTGAACATTAGAGAGATCTGCTGAGCCCTGAAGTAATGATTGCTTGGCTCTGCCTTGTTTGGCACTTGCCGTGGTTTTGACAATGATCACTTGACTAGTAACACTATTTTCTTTCTGAACTCAAGGGGAAGAGGTTTGGGAGTGGGGGCAGGGAGGAGGCTCAAAGCCTCGGAACTCCTGTTTCTTGGTAATTCAAGTGTACAGTTTGGCCATGTGGAAGCAAATGAGCTAAAGCTGTAAGGCTCCCGTCAGTGACACGAAGCTTGTTTCTTCAAAGAAAAGTTGATGCAGTTTTTAAGCCGCCTCTCTTCTGAAAGGTCAGATTGCTGCCCAATTTAGTCATTTTGTCTGTTTATACATGCCTCCATTGGGATAAGGCATTAAACACAAAGCCCTGGACTGCAATCAATCTTGGCCTAAGTGCAAAGTCACCCGGCCAACCCTTAGAATCCTGGGCCTATCATGAGGGAGGGGGAAGGAAGAGTTTACTTGTCCTCCACTTCTCAAGAGAAAAGATCAACCCCCTCCAAAGCCTCTGTGGGGCTCATGCTTTCCCCACTTCAAGCCTGACCCACCACCCAACCTCTCAAATTCAAATTACATGGTTTTCTAAAAGTACATCTTCTATCAAACATTGTAATTTACAGTAGATGTTTTTCACAAAGAAATGTCTGATTTTGTTTATTTTTTGTTGTCTGTTCAGATTGTAAATGTTCTACAAAAATGTTTTCCTGGAGTCATTTTTAAAATCTCATAGTAAGTTAGGTGTAAATACTGTGACTGTTGCTGGTAATGTAGGAAACAACATATTTTTGACTGATTTCTGAAGGTAAAAATGCAATTTGGAATTTTAATTAATTTAATTTCCCCGTTAGATAAAAATGACAAAAAAATTTAATACTAATGAATAGATGGGCTTTTCTTGCCATTGTAAATTCCATTGAGTTGATTATTGAGTGGATTTATGAGGAAAATACAGGGTAAAGTTTCTTTTAAAAAATAAGACTAGGGACAGTCTTAATAAATCTTTTGAAAAGTAATACAGTATCATCAGTGGTCTATTCTCTGCAGGATTAGTTTTTCCAAAACAATAATAAAGCTGAGCAGCCCTACTTTTTACAACTCTGGAGACTATCTAAACAAAACGAACAGATTTATAGGGCTATTTTTAGTGTGTGTCACTGCATTACAGTTTAGATTTGCTTTCAAACCTTATTTGACATTCCTAGTAGAAAAATACAGGCAGAACACTCATTAAGATCTTTAATAAAGACAGTCTCCAGAGGGCAGTTACCCGAAAACCCAAAGTTGAGGTGTGTATAAGAAGGCTCTTTTGGACTCTAAGTCACACAGCTTTATTTCCATTTTTCTGAGATTACAATGCTCAGAACCCATATGCAGATTCAGACGTCTATTTATATACCCCTCCCCCATGTGTTGGTGGTATGTTCTAATAACCAAAATAAAATCACACTTTTTGATTGTGGAAAATTTCAGAGAGCAACAGGTAAGTCTGTTATGATTAAGTAACACCCCCTACGCACAATTTGTAGATTCACATTCAAATGAAAAGGAACTTGCTGAAAAGCATAGTGTAACATTGGGACTTTCTGAAAACCACTCCTGCATGAATTAAAAAAAAAAAAAAAGAAGCATGGAAGATCTTATGTAATGTTATGAAATATGTCACCACACAGATTTATGGAAAAACCACAGTTGCATTTTAAAAATACCGTCAGCAGGATTAAATGTTTGCAGTTTGGCTACACCAAGTTTCTTTAGCTTTTCCATACGGGGACGAGAAGTGTTTCCATCATAGGGAACCCCATCTTCACTTGTGAACACAAATAAGGATCGTAGAATCCATCTCCGCTGTTTATTTTGAAAAGATTATTTCAGCAGGAGGAAAATACTAGAAAGACCAAGTCAGATGCAGCTTTAACCAGGCATGCTGTCGTGTTTTTTCTGCAATGAGAAGGGAATACTTTGATAAGGTTAGATTGTCCAAGGAGCTAAACTGACGTCCTGCACAAGTGTTCTGAACGTTCATATTCATTGTGCTCATGTAAAACTTCACAGTAAGGAAATGCCTTAGTTGTAGACATCGTTTACAGAGCCTTAGAAATAGAGCTCAGATTCAAAGGTAAGAAAACAGACAGGAATTTTACACCAACTACTCTCTGATAAGATTATGTTTTCAAAGCAAAAAAACATGTCTACATTATGTTGTGGTGTGGAAATATCCGATTAAACTCTTAGGAAAACACACTTTCCCACAAGCAGCTTCTTTATTTGCTGCACCTCAGGGATCTTATTAAAATTAAAAGTTAGTGTGTTGCATTTAAATCTGAAAAGAGATTTGTGTAAAATTATGGCTTCACAGATTGCTCTCTGAGACCTGAAGATGAAAATAAAAGATGATACATTTGGATTGAGGGCCACCGTGACTTCTGGAAAAATGTCAATGTAGGCATTTGGGGTGGTTTCAGCTATAGACAAATCAAACAGCCGAGGAAAATACTTTCAGAGCGGGATGAGTGTTTTTAACGAGTTAAACATGTTACTACGACGACCTTAAAGCCACGTTGTAAACAATTGCTCTGATTAAAAGATTGGCAGGGTTGTTTGTTTAATTTTTTTTCATTTTTGTAGTTGAGGTTTTTAACCATTCTATTTAAATTTTACAGTAAAAAAATTAAAATATTTCTAGTATATTTAGGTAGTGAACTTGGGGTTCTATTTAGTATAGGACTAGTTTTAATTTCTTTTAGCACTTGGTTATCTGCTGAATTCATTAACATATGAATTAAACCCAAATATCTTTGGCAACTCAACCCATACCTATTCCTCCCCAAATCATAATGATAATTTATTGTTAGAATTTTAATTGATGGTTTAGTTAGAAAGAGTGAAACTGACCTGGGAAGGAACCTCCCTCCCCTTGAGTTCCTGTCTGTTTTATAGTGGGGTTTGTGTGCCACCACAAGGCCATGTGCCTAACACTTCATATGATGATGTGAAAGAAATGAGCTGCTCTCCATTTTAAACTAGTATTTAATAAACAAACACTGAAAATTCTCTGCAATAGATGCTTTTTCTTCTTGTAATTTTAACCAAAAAATATGAAAAAAAGAAAAAAAATTGAGATTAAACTTAGCCATAAGCCAAATGTATTGCAAGCAGGGATAGATGAGAGATTTTTCAAAATTAAACTGCTAGAGAAAGCAATTGTAAAGTAGTTTGCTTTCTTAATTGGGGAGCAGGAGGGAAATGGGGTATTATAATTGAAAGTGAACGCCCATACCAACTAAGATGTTCTTTTAGAATATTTTTTGCTTTGCTTTTATAAATATCTTTTAAAAAAATCAACATGATATACACAACATTTTGTAATTTTGGTAATCTTTCCAGTTCTGGTAGATGTAGTTCAAATTTTAAAACATTGCTTTATGTGTTATATATTTTTATCCATAAAACATTCTCCAAATGGTAGTTATTTATGTGAATAATAGAACAAAGCATGGAAATATGGCTTTTCATCCTACTCCATTATTGAAACGGAATATGATCATTAGCCAGGGTTGAGGTTTAGTCGCAACACTTTGAAAAATAGCCTAAATGAATAGATGTCAAATTAATCAAGAATGGAACTATTACATTATTTTCAAAAACTATATGTACCATTAGGGGTTTTCAGCTATAAATAATTGTTATAAAGAAAAGAGGGAGTTTCATCTTAAGCACATTAGCATTCGCCACCTCTTCAGGGTGTTAGAAAGATTGAGAACTCAACTAGGGTTTGTGAAAATCATGACTAATGAAGCAGGATTATAATAACATCTCACGCCTAAACCCGAACATAGATGTTACTGCAACAGGGTACTTCTCTCACTGACTGTGTGTGTCTCGCCTTTGTAACCTGGAAAAAAGTGTCTTTGAATTAGAGCCACCTTCCTTTCCATCTGCAAAGATACCTCTCTTCCAAAGCAAACTGTACTTTGTCCTCATTCCTTCTCGCATTTTCTCTTCACTACTCCAGTCAGAGACAAAGGGCATTTCCTCAGTCATTGATTTTTTTTTTCTCACCCTCTTGTGGTTAATAAGAATTTATCCTGGAGAGATCCTGCAGGTTAAAATGCATATACCACTTAGCTTTTATTAAAAAGAAACCAAACCAAACCAAACAGACCAAACACCTCATTTATACTGGGAATAGAACTAGTTTCAATCTGTTTGTCATGTGGTTCACGTAACTAGGTATATTTTTAATTAAACACTGGTCCACAAATAAGCAAATAATAGAAGTTAGTGGAGAAGCAGTGGATCTCAGGCTGACAGTGGCTCATTTATCTTTGTCCTAACTAGACAATGGGAAATGACACTCTGCTGTTGTTTTCTATGCGTTAAGATTTTCTTCTTAAACAAATGCATTTGAGGCGGTTTGTTTTCCGACAGCCTGGCACACACTGCCAATGGCCAGAGTTTTGTCTCGTCTTCATCCAGAGGGAGAATTAATCTTGGTGATGGTGCAAACGAAATGTATGTCTGGGGTCAAAGTGCATACTGCCTTTTGGGATCTGCATTACATTAATGTCATTTTTGGGTTCCTGACGTTAATCAAAACCAACACCATAAAGCGTCACTTAGCTAATTTGTGTATTATTGTCAATGTTACCATTAATTATGCGTTTGTGAGGAAAAAGAGGATTAATGAGATGTCACAGGTAATTTACAATGATCAGGCTCCCCAGGACATTAAGAAAACACTAGCTGGGTAAGATTACCATACAATCATATGAAAGAAGCAGAGGTCTTTGTTGAGGCATCTCACTAAAACTGTCCATCGTTATCAAAATCTCTGTTCAATCAGCAATTCATAACTTTCACATGTCTTGCTCTTATTACGTGTTTGCTTTGACCTAAAGTACCTAGAATTCACATATTAATGGTGACACTTTTGTTCAGGTGTCTCCCACTTCAAATACAGAGGATAGGCTTTTGTTTCCCTTGAAAGGTAGTCACAGACAGTTAATTTTCTATTGTGTCCCATGAACTTGGGTTCACATTTAATATCCCTACAACACCATTTTAGGTGCTCTGAGTGGTTGTATTTAAATTAGGCATAAAACTCTCTGATATGAGAGTCCCCCCAAACCCCTGCTTAGTCCTCAGAGCCATGTAAATAAATGGCTTTTGTGTTCTCTCTTTCCTTTTCTGGAAGAGACATGTAAACTTATGGAGTAAGAATTATATTAGTATGATACACATTTCTGACCAGCACTGAAATACAGTCTTGTAATATGGTATTAAAGATCATGTGGAAGAAACAGTGTTGGGCATTGCTGGGCCTTACTGACCCAGGACACTACCCGGTGGAAAGAGCTGCTCAGAGAATAATTAAACTCCCAGAGGTGAGATCAGAGTGTTTGGTTCAGCCTGTGATCCCAAGAACCATGCTTTAGGAACTTGAGGCTGTAGCAGAGGTTTTGCAGGCAGCACAGAGAGGGGTTAGATCCAGGAAGTAGGATATGCTTCCAGAGACCCACAGACAATAATATGGAAAGGGCAGAGAGGGGAGCACACTAACTCTGTGATACATATTCAACAAATATTTGTGGCTGCCTCATCAGGTCCTGAGAGACATCATGGTGACTGTGTTCCACAGGAGACAGCAAAACCAGACGTGACCCATGGAGTTCAGAGCTCAGGCATTGGGTACCTAAATCATTTTTCTATTGGAAATGATTGCTGTGCTGTTGGGTTAAAGAAGGTCATGGTGGGTCACAGAAGCCAGTGCAAGAGACTGTTTGGAAACACCATTTGCTGATTTGGTCTGAATTCTCATGAACTCACTTTATCCTAGCCTTAGCTTTTATTTATTTCAGGATACTACTGTATATAATGAGACCCAGAATTATGTGTATTTGCCCTCCCACACATACATGAAATCTAGCTTTAAATTCCAGCTCTGGGAGACTTTGAGAAAGTTACTCAGCTTCCCTCTGTGTTAGTCTCTTCATCTGTGAAATAATAAAAGTTGGCCAACACAGTAATGAGGATTTAAGGCGATAATGAGTGTAAATCACTTAACACAGGGCTCAGCACACAGTAAGGGTTTAATAGACTGATGCTTTTCAACCTTAAAATTTTTATCAGAAACACCTGTGGAACTTCAAAAATGACAGTTTCTTGGCCCACACTCCAAATCTATCAAATCTTCATGTTTATGGGCAATCTCAATATATAGCCTAGGTAAAAAGCATTGTGTAAAGATTAAATGTGTTTATTGTTTATTATTAGCAATTGCGATTGACATAAATATTTCAACAAAAATCCTACAAGTTTTTATCCAATGTCATAGTCCAGGGACTATATATATTGGATCATGAATTTTATCGGGCCTTTATCTGTGTTATTATGATGCCTCAAGACATGGACTAGAATTGTGGTATAAAACTATGGACTAAGGCTACATTGCGATCACTATTTGTTTGTCTGTGTTTGTGGAAGTATAGTTGGGTGAGTGCAGAAGCTGGAAATGGCTGACCTTATATGAAAGCTGTGTTTAAGAAACATTGTCCATGGAGCAGAATAAGGTCAGACCACAAGTGAGCTAAACTCCACCATCTATTAACAAATAAAAATAAAACATTTATTACATTGTCCACTCTTGCTTTTTTTTTTTTTATATTTATGCTATGTCCCAAGGAGATTTCCCCACTGGGATAAAATTTCACAAGCAGAAAAAGTGAAGGAGGGGAAGTTTAAATAAAAATGTTTTATTATTGATTTGGCATTGTTGGACTGGCTGTACAGATTGTGGAAATAATACAGTTTATTTCTTATTTTTTATTAGCTCTACAAAGTAATAGCTTAACATAGCTATTACTTTATCTTGTAACTAACCTTTGAACTACTTTCTGAGTTGGTTGCTTTCCAGAAAGCTGTATCCTCTGTGAATCGAATACTGGCAGATTTTTAATAGCATAATGAAGAAGATCCAAAAGGGAGCAGCTTTCTCCCAGGCCTTCAGCATTTTATGGGTTTGAAATTTCCTGCTTTATTATTAAGGCTGTGACAAAAATTAGAGATCTATCTATGTATGAGCCTTATTAATATTCTTAAATTAAATGTCAATGTTCTTTCCTTCTTCACCATAGTAGAATATTGTGAAGGAGACTTATCAAACCATTTTGGACCGAAGAAACTTGTTGACTGCTTAGATGCTATTCATAGGAGACAGTTGTTGCTAGTATTGTTTTTAATTGAGATTGGCAGTCTGTGGAGCTGGGATTAGAATCCACTGGAAGGATTTTAAATGCTGGAAGTGTATCTGCTTACATGTTTCATGTAAATGTGTTACAGTTACAATGATTGCTAAGATATTTAACTAAAGAGTAGAAAGCTGCCTTCATAAAAATTTCTCCTCAACACAATTATAAAACACTTCTCAAGACTGGTCAGCTTTTATTTTCATATCAAAGAAAAAATGAATTATTATAGCATTTATATCTTCCGAATTGCTGGTATGAACACAGGTAATATAGATCACTGTGGTTCTATTTTCTCAATGAAATACCATCAAGGTCATCACTTACTCATGGAGTATAAAGCCATGTATCTTTGAAATTTTCAAAAGAAGAATCCCCTTAGACCATCAGCTCACAAGAAAGTCTTTGTTAAATGCTATTGAACAATAATGCATGCATAATGCATATTCATGATCTTATTAACAACATGTATTTTTGATTGTCTTCTTACCTGAGTAAAACATTAACACCCATTAGAATTTTAGAATAAACCCTGGATAAGATGGCCATAGACTGTTTGGTTTCATCAACTGTTTCAATAGCAGCACTGTAGGAGATGGGAAGTATTAAAAGCATGCAGCATGCTAGCTTGGTAAAGAAGAAACAAAACCCAGAGATCAGCTGGCACATTGGTTCTGACTTTTCCATCTCTAGAATTAGATAGGGGCCAAAATGAGAAAGTCAACACTTGGGGCAGGAGCTGGACACAGTAAGAGAACATAGAATTAAGTATGAAAAACATGAGAATTCCAGTTCTCCAGAATTGAAATGCAAGAGTGGCAGTTCCTCTTTGATGTAGATTTACTGCAGGGGTATAGAGGTAATATGAGGGGAAATAGTAAAAACTTAATCTGATGGACCTTCACTGCACACTGATTGGAAAAAAAACTTAGGAAATAGTCTGCGTAGCAACTTCAGTCATTTACATGATGAGCAAATGTGGCTGCGCCTATAGAATCTCTTCTAGGAAGTCAGATGGTTTTGAGAAGTTCTTTGTCCCATTTTATGGCATGATTGGTGTATTAGTTACTTCCCTCATCACTGTGACAAACTATCTGATAAAAAATAGTTAAGGAAGGGTTCATTTGGGTTCTTGTTTAGGCATAAAAATAGCCTAAGACAGCTGGTCACATCATACTCACAGTCAAGGAAGAGAGAAAGTTGAATTCTGGGACTCAGTTACCTTCCTCACTTTTCCCATTTTTATTTAGTCTGGGACACCAAGTGATGAGATGGTGCTGCCCACATTCAGTGAAACTCTTTCCTTTCTACGTAAACCTCTGCAAACATTGTCATAGATATGCCCTGATGTGTGTCTCCTAGGTGATTCCAAATTCTTCCAAGTTGACAGTGATTAGGCATTCTAGCTAAAATCTAATATTAGGAATGCTTCCTGATTTTCATCAACTAGTCCATACAATCACACCAAAGGAATTGTAAGGAATGTGGAGAATCACTTTCAAAATGGACCAACCAGGAAAAAAGATACACTGCTATATAAAAGATAGCAATGATAATATTCTATATATACCATTTTCCATGAACTTATTTATAGTGTAGTGAGTGAATGTTCTTAAAGCACATGTTTCAAGGTTTTGGAATTATCGACCACTTTGGCCCATGGTACAACTTTATTGACACTGATAGTGAAGAATGACTTTCAAGCAAAAAATATTTTTTTTCCTACTATGAAAAATGGTCTGAGTTTAAACATGGCTGCTGCCCAGTTTATCGCTGAAGCTCCAGGACCTAAAATTCCAAGCACATAACAAATCAGAACCCAATAAATACTTATTTAATGAATAAATATTCAACTTGTAAGGTGGTTTGAAGTAACATGATTACAAGAAGGTAGGGCAGCATAAATGTATTAGGAATATCCTGAGACCATGTCTTTAACCATGTAACAAAATTGTGATGATGGAATACACAGCATGGCATGGATTTGCACTTGCCCCTGAAAAATGAATATATATATTTTCTTGAAACAAACAGGTTTGGGGAGTCAAGAGACTGCTTTGGGGTTCAGAGCACGCATGTGGCACCGCTCTTTGCAAAGGACCTGATCTCACGGGGAAGCTCACAACCACTCATAATTTCAGCTCCTGGGGTTCCAATACCCTCTTATAGTCTTTGTAAAATCCTGCATAAATGTGATTCACACTGATACACAGATATACACATACATAAAATAAAAATGAATTTTAGAAAACTAAGTTTGATACTAATTTCCAGAAATAATATAAGTTCTTATAGACCAGCTGTTCTCAGCCTTTCTAATGTTTCAACCTTTTAATATAGTTCTTCATGTTGTGGTGGACCCCAAATATAGCATTACATTTTCTGCTACTTCATAACTGTAAGTTTGCTACTGCTATGAATTACAATGTTAATATCTGTGTTTTCTGATAGTCTTAGGCAACCACTCTGAAAGGTTGTTCAAACTCCAAAGCAGTTGCAAACCACAGGTTAAGAATCCCTGCTATAGACAGTGACTATCACATAACTTTTAGGTTCTTTATCAAAATAAATAAATCTGTTCTAAAATTAACATAACAAGTTATATCTCACTGCACAAAAGATGAACAAAAGGAAGAAAACATGGTTATCCAAGCAACCATCTAGTTAGTCAAGTCTAACTAGTTCATAATATGACCACACCATTTTTTTTTAAGTATTGGGAGCATCCTTAAAAGTGAAAACTATGAACTTAGAGGGATGGCTCAGTGCTTAAGAACACTAATTGCTCTATCCCTATCAGGTCTCAGTACCCACCTGACAACTTACAACCATTCATAACTACAATTTTCAGGGGATTTGATTCAGTCTTCACACATTCAGGGCACCATTCATGCACTTGATGCACTTTCATACATTCAAATAAAACATTCATACATACAAAAATAAGTAAATCTAAAACAAAAAGTGAAACAGCTATTGTCTATATGCCTCATCCTCCAAGATGTCCTATATATCTGAAGGGATGCAAAGAGTCACTTGTGTCTAATTTCTTATTTGAATGTATAAATTTTTCTTGCACATCTAAAATATAAAAAAAATATGTATAAGATCCTTAGCTATACTTTTTATCTTCAAGGTGGTGGAAACATCGACCACTCCAAGCCCTAAGTAATTCTTTGCCTAGTGTCTGGGACACATTTCCCATCTATACCCTGATATACTGATTACACTTTCATGGAACCATTTGAACTGAGAAACAGAGGTGCACCAAGCCTAGCAGAGACCCAGTGGCATGGTATGGCAAGCCTGTTTTGTTCTAAGCTATATTGTTATGCAGCCACACATAGCTGATACAGGTTTTGGTATGCAGAAGTAATTTGCTGCTAGGATGACCCAGTCGGCCAAGGCTAGTCAGCTATTGAACAGTATGTGATAAAAAGCCCAAATCTTAATGAAAAGATTTTGTCTCTGTCTCTTATAAATTATGTCTATTAAGAACATATCAATAATAAATTGTCCATTTACCTTTGATAGTGTTCTCAGCAAAAATGCCAGAATTAAGGTGTCTTAAATGTTACACGTGTTCAGGCCGGAGAACTGTGATTTCTTGTGGTGGTATGCTTTTATGTGTAAAACTTTCATCTCCTCATACTCATAATGTGCATCACATATAACGAATGTGCACACCAATTTGATGTGAGACAGGATGCTCTTCCATAGCTTTCAATAAGGTTCTGAAGCCTCCCATGGACTTTTTATTGGTACCTTGCTTGATTCTGTGCTGGTGAATATTTTTGATCACACTTTTTCCCCCTTTAATAGAAATGAAGCATGGCCCTTCTATTTGGTTCCATGGCTTAGTAATTTTTATTATACATATATCCTTAGGTTGTGCAAAATTTTTGCAAGAATATGACCATCTGATCTTAATATAAAGGCAAATACCCTTTTGCAAAGCCTTGAGCTAAATCCATTTTATTGTTTTGCTTGTATTGTTGAGGAAAAAAAATCATTATCGACCCTGAAGGAATTCTTGCTCATGTGTAATGGAGAAAAAAAATGCTTATAGTTTTTAAAGTCTAAAGATATTTGAGTCAAGACAGCTAAGGATGTAAAGTTATGCTGTTTAATAGATGTTATTTCCTTAAAAATGAATATAATTATTTTTTAACAGATCGCTAGATAGCGAATCTATGTGCTCTTTATCTCTAATTTAACAGTATACAGCTTTTATTTCATTGCACTGAGTAAAAAGAAGTTGAAGCTTAATTTATATATATAGTAATCTGTTCAAATAAACAAAATTTAAATAAAATTTGTAAGCATTTAGATATGAGTTGAGAGCTAGAATCTTTATAAAGCCTTAAATTAAGGACCAGTAAAGTGGCGGGAGCATGGGCAGTACTCTTGGTCCCACTGGCCTACATTAGTTAGCAGGATTTGAGCACTTGAGGATATTAAGGTACATGTTTCTAGGATCAGTCATTGCCATTATTTTACAGGACACACATCCTTACTTTAAAATTTTCTGCATTAGCAACCTATGAGATGGCTTAGTGGTTAGGAGCACTTGCTGCTTTCTGTCACTCCTACTGCAGGAGACCTGACAACCTCTTCTGGCTTCTTCTGGCACTCACATTGATATAACCATCTACCCCCACATATCACATAATTAAAAATAAAATAAATAAAAATTAAATAACTAAAATTAAAAGAAATAAAAAACAAGCTTTATAAATAAAAATCACAACTGGGACCATCTTGTATGTGAAGATGATAAATCAGGTGATGCTCTTTGAAGAAAATCTCATCTCAAGTAGCTCCCACGTTACAGCACACCACAGAATTCTAAGTTTCAAGCATTCATGTAATCTTAAGGGTTTTTCAAGAAGCTACACATTTTAACTAGGTTAAGCCTGATCCAAAGAAGACTTAACCGGTAGCTCATTAGCAGGGATTAATTAGTCTATTTGAATAATTGTAACTCATTGTTATGCAGCAGAAATAAGGCCTTGGGCAATATGACACAGTCTAGGTCAGATTTGACAGCAGTGGTTAGACTGAACAAAGTTAGCCATAGGGTTACTAAGGGAGATATCCCTCTATGTCTGCTCCTTACAGACAAACATCCTGAAAATTTAGGCACAGAGAAACAATGAGGAGGACCAAGATGGTACCAACATAATGACATCATTGCCTATGCCTAGCACTTCTTATTTTGTTTCTTTTCTTAACATAAACACCACATCAAGAAAGACTATATAATTCATTTCTATACAGGGAGACTTTTTGTTATATTAACACCTTAATTTTAATGATAAATCCTTTTTTATTGGATTAACTGTGATGATAGCTTTTCAAGTGAATATTCTTTGATTTTGTTGTTATAATCACTATAATTTATTAATGGATATCAAGTATGTAAAATTGAACACTTTTAACTCTTGGTCATTATTATTCAACTCATGGCCCTCTTAATTAATTAATTAATCCATAATTAATATGACAAGTTAGGCAGTCACAGACCCACCACTCAGTGTGAAGATGAAGTCTCCCTGATAACTTTCATCCTCCTTAGTGATGTCCATTCCTGGTTTTAACATAATCATCATCCCAAGCCTTCTGTTCTTTGTTCTTTTACTTT
Organism: Sigmodon hispidus; assembly: GCA_004025045.1. Lineage (NCBI taxonomy): Eukaryota > Metazoa > Chordata > Mammalia > Rodentia > Cricetidae > Sigmodon > Sigmodon hispidus. The sequence goes on along the minus strand of PVIH01004035.1, from coordinate 20,133 downwards.
GCTTTTCTATTAAAAAAATTTTATTAGCACATATTAAATTTATATAGTAATGAGTTTGAGTATGGCATTTTCATACATGTACTTAGTTTTGATTATGTTCACCCTTTACTCTCTTACACTCTCATCTTCCCACTCTTATCAATCCTCTTCTTTTTGCCAACTTGTCTCCTTCTACTTCCCATGTCTTACTTTTTGTGACTCAATGCTTCATTAGGGTTGTTTACAGGAACAGTTGTAGCCAGTGGTATGCCATTTGCTATAGCACTGAAGAAAGTCTCTCTCCTCCCATCAATCATTACTACATATGAATACTCAGGGAAGGGTGGAACTCCATTGCCTCCTCCCCTTTCCCTGACAGGGTATTGATGAGACCAATCTTGTGTAGTTCTGCAATCACAGCTTCTGTGATTTAAGTGTACACCAGCCATGTCATGCCTGGAAGGCAGCATTCCACCTCACTCTTTGCATTTCCTCTGGTCCTTACAGTTTTTCTAACCCTTCTTCTCTGATAGTTCAGGAACCTTGTGAGAATTTAGATGCCCTGTTTATGGCTGGGCATTTGGTAGTCATTTCTTCTCTATAGTTTGATCAGTTATGAGTCTCTGTAGTTATGGCTGACCACTGCAGAAAGAAATTTCTGGGCCAAAACTGATATTTCTCTTCCTTTTTACAGCACTTCATCTGACCTAAATATGTTTGTGATGATTTGTTACATATTTAATAAAACCTGGAATATCAAAGATCCACCCACAGTCAAAAACTAGGCAGATCAGAGTGTTCTGGATCTCTGAGTACAAGGCCAAACATCTGGGCTTCAATGGCACATACCTTTAATCCCAATACAGGGAAAGCCAGAAGCATGCCTTTAATCCCATAACTCCAGAGACAGAGATCTTTCTGTGTTTCTGTGAGTTCAAGGCTAACTACCAAATAGAATAGCTCATGCCATTAATCCTAACCCAGATGGGATACAGCTGGGTGACAAGGTTATTTAAGGCAGGTTTAGGAAAACAGCAGCAATTAGAAGCAATCAGGAGAAAGGCTGAGGAAGCTGGAAGATAGCTGGGTGAGATTTGACTGTGGTGTTTCTTCTCTCTGATATTTCCTTGATATCTGACTCTGAGTCTCTTTCATTACAATCAGAATTTGTGCTACATATGTTTCTAAAATGTATAGAATTATATTTCATTTTAGTTATTAAATTTTTATTTATTATGTGTATATATGTGCCTGAGTATATGCCCATGTATCATAGGCATTTTTGCATGTAGGAACTCATGATGGTCAAAAGTGTAGGATTTCCTACACTTTTGGAGTTACAGATGATTGTGAACCAACATATGAGTGAGGGGAACTTATCCTGGGTCCTCTGTAGGAAGAACAAAAGCTCTTATTCATGCAGTCATCTCTCCAGCCCAAGTTTTATTTTTTTTAACTCTAGATAAGATTTATGCTTTATGTAGTGTTTGTGACTTATTTTTAACCTAAACTTTGTAAAAGTTTATATATTTATCACTTATATTGTGCGTATTTATAATCTATTCTTTGATCATCTTAAGATTTGTACTAGTTACATTTCTTGAAAAAGAACTAACAGAAACAACTTAAGGATGAGATGCTTATTTGCCTCACAGTTCAGTCCCTTATAGTGAGAACAATATGGTATCTGGAACAGCTCTGCTGATATGGCAGGAGATTGTAACATGGTGTGTTCACATGTAGTCATAAAGCAGAGATCTGGGCCAGAAGTGAGGCTAGGGTACAGTTCCCAAAGACCCTCTTGTATTAGTCTATACCTGTCAGCTGTAGCTGTGCCATGTGTCTAAAAGACTGCTTAGCCTTCCCAAAATGCACCACTTAGCTGAAGCCCAAGCTTTCAAAACATGAATCCATGGAGGACATTTTAAATACAAAATAGTAAATATAAAGCTTGGTACAAATATTCTGCAGTTTTAAAGTCACAGATAGAATACCCTCTTTGTCTTTCTTCTCAGCCTCTCTCCTCAACCTGTGGTTCCGTCTTCTGCTTTTAGGATTTGCAGAAGAAGCTCTGTATGACATATTTCCACCTGCAAGTACTGTTTCCATGTTTCTATGACAGATTTTCAGCTTATTCTCCTGTCTCAACAGTTACCTGCCAGAGGACACTGGGAAAGAGTGTTAACACTGTAAATGGTACAGATGGAAAGTAAGCATCTTGTGCAGTAAATAGATGTGTGTGTTTATGAGGAATTGCCACATGATTATAAATCCTGGCATTAGTTGAAGAGTTCGTCAAACAACCACTTTCTGGAGTCTATCCCTAGAGTCTATACTTCATTTCATTTAGGTGGAACATAACTATTTACATTCTAATCAATTTCCAGGTAATGTTGACATGGTCATACTTTACCTAATATGTGTGATTTTGATCTATTTTATATAGGCTCCAGTTCTCTATACCAAATACTGTTCAACTGTTCTAAGATAAGTTCTTATTAAAATTAAGCAATACATTTTTTTTGTATCATACATAACTATTCTTTGATTTCCAGCACTGAGAACTTACTATCTACTATATGATGCTTTTGTATAAAATAGCATGTATGGACCAGGGAAGGATGACCTGAGTGAAAGAGTGCCGTCACCCTGAGACAATCATGTGCAATTTTCCTAGGGAGTTGTACATTTTCACGGTATGTCCTGCACAGCTGCATGCCAGATTCTCCCTTTCCAGTTCATAAATGCTACTGATTTGCATATGCTAGGCTGCTACACTCTCCCCACAAACCTCTTTTCTCAGAAGAAACACAGATTCTGTCAAAACAAGTCTTTAAAAATATTTACTAAGTTGTAATAAACAACATTCCTCAAATATGCTGTATACTTTTTTTTTATTAAAAATCTTCTTGAGGGGCAACATGAGTTTTTTTATTTTTACACATTAGGCGCAGTACCTTTGGCAACAGAAGCAAATGATGTGGTCAGTGTGGCTCATAAAAACAGAGATGTTTTATTTTTAATCTGAAAGAATACATATATATATTTGGTTATTCAGATTTAGATAGATAAAAATATCATCTTTTTAGAAAAACTTGTTCCTAGTAGACAAGAAGATATTTATATTCAGCACTGTGAATTAGGATTTATAAAGAGAGTAGAAATAAACCAGATCAAATCATATTGCCTGTAGCAAGTAACAGCCATGATACTTATTTTTTTTTTAGTTCTGAGTGTGATATCCACTCCATTTATTAACTTGTAGAGTTTAAAGTAGGAACTCAAATAGCATAGTAAACATTTTGGATGGGATGGGAAGTGGGTTCCTTTTGTACTAGGACTGAGGCAGCTTGGATGTTGAGCAGTACAACTGGGAGGTATAGGAGGCCCTGGGCCTCTTGACTATGCATCCTGTGAGTGGACAAACAGCAATGGCACATGGACTGTATTTTCAGGATTTATTTGCCAATGAAGGACCCACCCCAGAGTGCAAAAGAAATAGAGATCAAGATAAATAGCAGAAGGAAATATAGTAGAATTTAAATATAAATCACTGGAGGGTAATAAATAAGAATTTCTGATACATTTGTTTCAACTATTTCAAACTTAAGATTTATCATATCACTATTATCTGGAAAAATATTTACTTGTCTCTTTGTATTCCCGCCATCTACTTCTTATCTGTATTAATTCTTTATCGTTCTTCTCTCTGACCTCTTTTCTTCCTATTCTTATTCCTTGCTAAGTTTTCTTAGAAACTTACAAACTTTCCCTGGTGAACCTTCTTTTCTATTTTTTAAAATTATTACTCACTTTGGTATGATAAGGTGCTTCATGCTCCTGAAGAACTTAAGAAATTCTTATTTCAGATTCTACATTTGTCCTTAGTGTAGTTGCTTTATTGTAAGTAGAAGTTTCTGTCTTCCTCAGTCCCCCAGCCATTCGGTCCCAAATAAACACAGAGAGACTTATATTAATTATAAACTGTTTGGACCATTGCTCAGGATGTTACTAACTAGCTCTTACAATTTAAATTAACTCATAATTCTTATCTATGTTTAGGCATGTGGCTGGGTACCTTTTCTCAGTAAAGCATTCTCACCTTGCTTCTTCTGCATTTGGCTGGTGACTCCTCACTCAACCCTTCCTCTTCCCAGAATTATTCTAGTCTGGTCACCCTACCTTCTTCCTTACTTCCTTCCTGGCTACTGACCAATCAGCATTTTATTAAACCAATTCAAATCTTTACAGTGTATAAGAGCATTGCCCTGCAACATTTTATTTTGATTAATTTTTCAAATAACATCTTTCAAAAGTTAAAATAGGCTTTTTTTGCTACTTTCTTGGAAAAGGAAGATAAAATAGGCTTATCACTCAAGTACAGATGTTGTTCCTATCTAGGAGTCTCCTACCATATACCTTTTCTATGCAGACTTTTATAATTTATACTGTAAAAGAAAATCTCCTCCTATATAGATGTTCTAGTTTGCTTTCTATTGCTGTGATAAAGACCATCACTAAAATCAACATGGGAAGGAAAGAACCCACAGGTTGTAGTTCATTACCAGGAGAAGCGAAGGCAGTGGCTGTGGAGGAATGCTGCTCTTTGGTTTGCTCTACATGACTCAATCAGCCTATTTTTTAGTACAACTCAAGACACTTGCCCAGAATTACACCATACACAATGAACTGGGCACTCCAATATCTATTGTTAATACAGAAAATGTCCAAAGACTTGTTTACAACAGGCTAATCTATTTGGAAGCACTTTCTCAACTGAGGTTTTTTTTTTTCTTCCCAGATGATGCTAGATCATGTCAAGTTAACAGAAACTAGACACTAGATTTACTAGAGTTTAGCTCATTTTATACCTTATTTTGTGACAGCCATGCTTTATAGACAACTGAAATTTATTTTGTATCTAAGTTGATTATAATCTCCAAAGAGCTAAACAGCTGTCCCTAAAATAATAACACTTTTGTATCTTCCAGACACCACTGTGCATTCTTTCAGTGGTTTTCTTCAGATCCTTACATAACTCTAACAGTCAGGTAACTTTCATGTCAGTTTTATATATGAGGTACCCACAACTCTGTAGCCCAATGTCATTCTGCATCCAAGCAGGTTGTAGTGATGCAATGGCCTGTAACTCTGTGCTAATTTAGGTTTTTACTGTCTATCTGAACATTAGCCGCAATTGTGCTTGTATGGCAAAAATATAGATATCTTTTAAAAACTTTATCATTGGCATTTGTCAAAAATGTTACAAGATACATATCTTAGTTTTGTGATAAAAAATGTCTTGGGGGACCTAAATATGGGATCAATTTTCTTTCCTTTTTTTTTTTTTTTTTTAGAATAATAGACTTGATTCTTTCTGATTTTTTCTAATGTTAGAAATAATACATTAAGTTTTTTTAATATCATAGTACCATTATACCATTTGAATTGAACTTTGTATATATACAAATATGAAAAATAGTAACTATTATTTGATATCTTCTTTTCAGGAATATATTTTGTCTTTTTCCATATTTCAGTGCATTTCCATAGTTTTCTTCCTGTAGGTCCAACATATGTTGCCAATAAAGTGATTAATTGCTGTGGTCGGTAGGGTTGTGTATTTCCAAAATTCCTCTGTTGACGTTTCCACCCTCAAGGCAATAGTATTGGAGGGCGGAGTCTTTGGGGAGGTGATTAGGTCAGGAGCACAGGTCCCTCATTAATGGGATTAGTATCCTCATAAAACCAGCCCTAGGGAGCTGCTTTGCCCTTTGGCCATGTGAGGACATGGCAAGAAGGCACCATCCCTAGATCAGAAATAAACCAACTACAGACATGGAATCTGCTTATGTTTTCTCTCGGACTTCCCCAGAGTTCAGCATCATGACAAACACATTTTACTGCTCTCATGCTTCTTAGTTTATAGTGTTTTGTTATAGCAGCCCAAATGGACTAAGTCATTGCATTTTTTTAAAAATCTTATTGCAGAAGATGCATTTTAAAATCATATCTTTTATATATTGCTCACTTATGAGAAAATAGTGGTTTAAAAGCCTTTTGTATGTGATAAGAATTTTGAATCAAATTTGGTAAAACTTGAAAAGTTCACATTCAATACATAGTTAATTCCAGGTTGTCTGGAATGCATACATCTCTCTTAAAAAAGAAAGAAAAAGATAAAAGAATTGAAAATATATATTTGTCATCTTGAACTTTATTTAATATTGATTCTCTTATGTATAATATTAATGAAAAACTCTAATAATTTTGTCTCATCTTACTAATAGTAACCTCTTTGAATATTGTATTATATGTCTCTGCACTAGCCTGAAAACAAGAACAATGATAAATAAAAAATCAGATTTAATTTTGCCAGGTTCTTGCCATGTGTAAGTGACATAGATCTAAATTTAGTTTTCTCTTTCTTTCACTGGATAAAATATTTCAATGAACAATTTAAGTAAGAAAGTATTTACTTTGTGTCATAGTTTAAAAGGCTAATTAAGCTCATCATCGTGGGAAAGGCCGGGCTTTCAGATCCAGAGCTAACTTCACACAGTATTGGCAAGTTTTACCATGGAGATATACCATCAGCCTTTGTTTCCCAACAATTGCACTAAAGTTTGTAGTTGACTCTTTCTTCTCATCTTAACAACAACAAATGAAGACTTGGGTGCTTTTGGGGCCACTGGAAAGGGCTGCTGGTTATTGTGATCTTAATGTGTTTTGATACTAAAAGTTAACAGTGAGAGTCTGGAGAGAAATTCAATTTGAGTGAATTTTACATATCATTAAAGATTTCAGTGGAGGTATCTGGGTACTCCAAGGCCATCATTGGCAAGACTGGTATTTTATTTTCATCACGGTGATAATGGGAGTATTTATGTTTTCCATAAAATACTTTAAAATCTTTTGAGATATCTGACAGTGTCTTTGACCTGTTTGTTTTATCAAAAATGGGAAGACTATAGGGACTCAAAAGGCAGTGTGGAAAATAAAAATGAACTTGAAAGCTGGAGTTGCACCATGCCTTTTACAACTTGTAAAGTCAGGCAAAGTATCTCCAAGTTCTGCTTGCTTCACAGAGTTTAAAAGTGATAATCATAGACTATCCTGCCACATACACACTGTACCAAAGCAAAGTGAACTGCAGTCCCCACTGCCCTCATGACTCCCACTACTTAGCCTGCTCTCTGAAAACCATTTCTCTACTCTTAACTACTGTGTGTAGTAGGGTGACAGTAGCTGCCATTAATAGAGTGAGCACTTCAAAAAGCTTGACTTGGATGTACCATAAAGAAATAATAAATAATGGATGGAGACATGGCTCAGCAGTCCAGAGCACTTGTTGCTCTTGGAGAGGATTTCCAGAAACCTTATGGTAGCTCATGATTATCCATAACTCTAATTTTATGGGATCTTACACCACCTTCTGCCTTCTATGGGCACTAGACATGCAAGTGTAAAGAAATGATAAATATCTAAGGGGGCAGATCATTTGTAATATTTGAACATTGCATGAAATTTTCATATAGTATCACACAATATATTTCTAATGGATTTAATTTTTGTCTTTATGGCAAAAATGATTTCTAAAAATGTGAAAGAATAATAATAATTATGTTAATGCTAGAATAGGTGGTTGGCACATGTTAATTTCTTTACTTAATTTTCCCACTTATATGTAATATTAAAAATACCTATAGTCGGGCTGGAGAGATGGCTCAGTGGTTGAGAGCACTGACTGCTCTTCCAGAGGACCCAGGTTCAATTCCCCGCACCCACATGGCAGCTAACAACTGTCTGTAGTTCCAGTTCCAGGCAAACATCAAGGCAAATAAATAAATAAAAAAGTGTTTTTTTTTTTTTTTTGTAAAAAAAAAATACCTATAGTCAACAAGGACATGACAACAGTTGAAAAAAAAATCACAAAAAGTTATATAACAAAATTACAAAAACAAAAAGAACAATAACAAAAGCGCCTGTAAATAATGACTTCAGTGACATCTGATGTTATCATTTTAATAAGTGACATATAAATGAGGTATTTGTGTTAACATGAATTGACCAACCTAAGTAACTTTTCCCTGTTTATTAATGCACTTTCCATGACATACTTTGTAGGAGGCAGTTCACTTAAAAACTGTAACTATACATAATAAATAGAAAGAAAACTAAAATGAAGATAATTTGATTTCTTAAGTGCATTTTATATTCAGTTCTTTTTGTTTTAATCCCTAATAGTATATACATATCTTGTAATTATGTGAATATTAGTCAATTAGTTGTGTAGAAGTAGTGTGGAAATAGTGGTACCTGATAATAGAAAAGATGCAAACATATCCTTTGATTTTCCAAACTTTACCTCATCTAGTCCTCATAACAGACTCTCATCAACTTGAGCTTTCCAACACTTAGGTGAGGGATATATCATCAGTCTTATTTTAAAATTCAAGCTTGAAGCTCACATTATTAGTTGTGTGTGGTATAGAGAAATCATGCCCCGAGGAGTTAATCATGAGCCTACATGTGGAGTCAGTAATTATTTCAGAAAGTTATGATCAGATAATATACATCTAGTTCTTACCTTGATACTAATATTCTGAAAGGGTCTGTGCACACCCATGTGCACATACACAAACACATTCACAAACAAAGAGGGTGGTGGTAGTTGGGGCCTGCAAGGCCATCTGGGGTTATTCAAAGAGTTATCTCTTGGGGCACAAAAATGATTTATAAATTGTTTCCAAGGAATGAGCTAGAACAAACAAGTTGGCAATGATTGATTCCATTCAAAATATTTCATTCAAAATAAAATTCCAGAGATATTGGTTTACATAGCTCTTTAATTTTGGAAATATTGAAGCAGAATCTGAATGGCCATATCTCAAAAATATTCTAAATGGGAATTTAGGTTGAATGAGTTTTTATGAGATCCATTTATTTAGAGTCCAGAAGTTCTTTTTAACATTTCTGTCATTCACTTATCTTTTTATCTTGTTCAACTTCTAATTATTTTTCACATTTCCCCACACATCACATTAACAAGTGCATCCTTTTTTTTTCTGCTGTCAATGTAGGCAGCTTTAATTGGAAAGAAATATTCTTTTCACTCTCACAGCTAGAAACTTTTTAGTGCTATTGCAGACTGAGTTTTAAGTGCCCATTACACATAAATTTAAGTTTTGAATGAACCTGATAAGATGGATGTTGTCCAAGGAAATCAAAAATGATCTCTTTCTTGTGAGATGGGGCAGGTGGTGTCTCAGAGGCCTGGTCTGGGCAACTGCTTAGAATCTGAAGCCAATGAAGGCGGAGGCAATTAGCATAGGCAATGCTTAGGGTTGCCCAAGGTCAGCACACAAGGTAAACAGTCTGGGGACAGTTGCCAAAACCAAATGGAACAAAATAAGGGGGGTGAACCAATTCTCAAAGCCAAGAGGTAGAAAGCAAGAACAGATGATTTCTTGGATGAGCTTGAGCAGTGAAATGAAGGCAATCAGCAGAGAATTCTCTAATTCAGATTTCAGATGTTGTCATTACCACCACCCCAAAGCGGGGCACTGGCCGAGAGAGGCAGAAGCCTTCATGCTAAATTGATGCCTACATGAAACGTTGATTTATTTACAAACATCTGTTGAAGGGCTGGGAAGAAAGTGTCTGACATGCATACATAAATACTTGAGTCTAATCCCCGGAACCCACACAAAAAACTAGGCATGGGGGGATGTGCTTATAATCTCAGTGGTAGGGAAGTGGAGACTGTGAGTCCCTGGACTTATTGACCAGCCATCCAACTTCCATTTATTGGCCTTGTCTAAAAAAGGCAGATAGCTGGCTGTTGAATAAGTAGCCCAGAGTAGTTTGAGGACTTTCCCAAATTACACAACAGTTGAGTTTTTGAATTTTTGTGTGCTTAATTAATAGACAGTCACTGAAAACAATTGTTCCCTTGAGTCTATATAACCAACAGAAAGCTAGACATCTGATATCTTCATTAAGATGTACTAAGAGAAGTTCTATACAACTGATGGTTGATCACTTTTGGAAGCACAAGACTGAGGTATGTGTTCAAATGATACATGGAAATTTTTGCAACTCCTAAACTACATGATGGTTGACTGATGCACATACTGACACCATGTAAAAGTGAGGTTTTGAGACTATATTATTTATTCTGGTGCTTCCTCAGAATACATTACCATCTAATTACAACTGTCTAGTCAATTAACATAGTGAGTCATGCCAGCCATTGCCCTTCCACCATTAGACCAAACTAAGGAATCCTCAATGTTCTACATGGTGATAATAATACCAGCTCTACAGAATCATCCCAAATTTGTGCTTATCTATAGAGTCATCTATATTTCCTTTTTAAGATTTTATTTATTAACTTTTATCTTATGTGTATGAGTATTTATTTGAATGTATCTATGTGTAACACACATGTGCCTGGTGCCCAAGGAAGCCAGAAGCTGTAGGATTACCTGGTACTAGGGTTACAAATGATTATGAGCTACTATGCAGATGCTGGGGATCAATCTGTGGTCCTCTGTAGGAGCAGCAAATACTATTAACTTCTGAGCCAGCATCTCTTCAATTCCTTAAATTTTATTTTAATAAGCAGAAGAAACAAGAAATGCATAAGAGAGGGAGAGAAAAGATTGTAGGAGATAGAGGGGTCAAGGACATCATGAGAACATGGCCCACAGAATCAACTAAGCAGGGCTCATAGGAGCTCATGGAGACTGAAGGAACTATAAAGGAGCTTGTATAGGTCTGACTTAGATTCTCTGCATATATATTATGGCTGTGTATCTTGGTTTTCTTGTGGGACACCCAACAGTGGGGATTGGTAGTATCTATGACTCTTTTACCTGCTCTTGGGACCCTTTCCCTTCTATGGGGTTGTTGCTATAGAATATTATTTTAAGGTTAGTACTCCTGTTTATGTTGCATTTGATTAACTCTGTGAAGCTGTGTTACACTGAATGGTCCAATAAAGAAGTGATCGGCTAAAAGCAAGGCAGAAGAAAGAATAGGTGGGCCTGTCAGGCAGACAGAATATGTAGAAGGAGAAATCTGGGAAGGAAAAAGAGGTAGCTGGAGAAAGAGGGCAGCATACGGGGCCAGCCACCAAGTCACCCGACCACCCAGCCACACAGCAAACTGTGGAGTAAGAAAAGAAGAAAGGTATACAGGAAAGAAAAAGAAAAGAGCTCAGAGGCGAAATGTAGAAGTGATAATTTAAAGTTTAGAAAAGCTGGCAAGAAATAAGTCAAGCTAAGGCTGGGCATTTATAATTAAGAATAAGCCACGTGTGGTTTATTTGGGAGCTGGGTAGCAGACCCGCTTAAAGACAAAGAGCAAAAACAAACAACAGTTTGCCCCATCACTCCTTAATATGAGGGTATGGACATATTCTTATTGCAACCTGTTATATTGTGTTGGGTTGATATTCCTGGGAGGCCTGCTCTGTTCTGAAGGGAAACGGAGGAGGAGTGGATCCGAGGGAGAGGGGAGGTGTAGGGGCGGGAACTGGGAGGAGTAGGGGGAGGGATAGCTGTAGCCAAGATGGGATGATTGAGAGAAGAGTAAATAGATAAACAGATAGATAAATAATAAATAAATTATTGTAGAATAAAATTTATAGGGGAAGAATGTTTTCTTTTCTTGCTAGTATATACTTTTATTAGTTATAACATTTAAAAAAATTATTTAAATGCAAGTACTATCATTTTTGCCTGGTGTTACATCACTATAAATAAAGGTCAGGCAGGCTAATGATAGAACAGCAGACATCAACCACCAGCAGCAGCAGCAACAGTCAAAATCAACAATATTTAGATCAGAAACAAGCCTTTCCCCTGTAGTGAAATTATGTTTTTACATTGTAAATAATTGTTCTGCCTACTGGTTTAATAAAAATGCTGATTGGCCAAAGGCAGACAGGAAGTGTAAGCAAGGCTACCAGACTAAGAAAACTCTGGGAACAGGAAGAACAGAGCAGAGATACCACAGAGATGCCAGATAGAAGCCAGTGAGATGCAGAGGAAAGAAATTGAAATGCTGCTGAGAAAAGGTACCAAGCAAGCCTCATGGCTGAACAAGGTAAGAATCATGAGTTGAGTTAAGATGAAGGAGTTAGCAAGTTATATTCCTGAGCCCTATGTCAATCACTGTAAAATTAATATAAGCCTGTGTCTGATTATTTGAGATTAAGCGAGGCTGAGAGTGGGTCCAAACCTCTGGGCCAGGCCAGAAAGTCTGGCCCAGAAACTTATTGCTACATTCCCCTATAATTTTCAAATACAGATATATATGGGTCAATAAAGACAAACATTTATTGAATTTCTTATTTTAGATGTATTAAAATTTGCATATTCAGCAAGGTGTTGAGGGAAAAAGGTTATTCATATTATGGATATATCTAGCAATTTGAAATAATGTTGGGATTAGATGTTTTTTCCCCAGTAATTTTCTTAGACTACACTTTAATATTCCAAAACATATGGTCTTGACAATTTCTCCCACAGGCTCTTGCAGAATGATTTCGTTGATGGGCAGTCATAGAAATTTTAGAATAGAGTTTCAACTTTTTATTTTACTTCATTTATTTCTTTTCTGATTCTTAACTCCCTGCTACCATCAGTTATCCATTCACCAAGATAAATGATGAATTTGTCACCTTATCAGTGTGATAGAAGCTGCATGGTTTTGTTCATAAACTGCATAAAGCAGAAATGATTACTTTTACTTCACCAGGTAAATGTATAAATAAAAACTAAGCCAAATGGAATTCTTTTTTTTTAATTTATTTTTTTCTTTTTTCTTTTATCAAGGTCCCTTCCCCCTCCCACCACATCAGGTCATTTTTCTTCTCTGCAATTCCCCATCCCCTCCCTGGGCAGGGAGCAGACAGTCCTATGGTCCCACTGACCCAATAATGCTTGGATCAGTCTCCACTCCTGGCCAAATCCAGTTTTGTCCCCCCTCCCTCAAGAGTGAGTCAGGTGTTCCTATAGATGGACTGGGATCTGAAGGGTCAGTCCAGGATGTCTCTGATCCCAAGCTGTTCAGTGGTTGTGGTTTGCTGTTTGGGCATGTTTGGCTTTTTTTCTTGTTTGTTTGTTTAGAGACCACTAATGAGTGAGTACATCCCCTGCTTATCTCTCTGAGATTGTGATACCTCGCTCAGGAGGATAGTCTCCAAATCCATCCATTTGCCTGCGAATTTTAGGATATCGTTTTTTCTTACTGCTGAGTAGTATTTCATTGTGTAGATGTACCACAGTTTGTTAATCCATTCTTCAGTTGAGGGACATCTAGGTTGTTTCCAGGTTCTTGCTATTACAAATAATGCTGCTATGAACATAGTTGAGCTAATATCTTTGGAGTGTGAATGTGCCTCTTTAGGGTATACACCCAGAAGTGGTATTGCTGGGTCCTTGGGGAGATTGATTCTCACTTTTCTGAGAAACCTCCAAATGGAATTCTTTAAGCTCCAAAAAACTTATACTTTGAAGGTCTAGGACTGGGAAGATGTCTTAGTTGGTAGGATTTACTGTGGAAGCATGAGGACCAAATTTGATTACCCAACACCAACCTAAAAAGCCAGGCCAGTAGAGCAAGAATGTAGCTCCAGTAATGGGGGTAGGGTGTGTGTGTGTGTGTGTGTGTGTGTGTGTGTGTGTGTGTGTGTGTATGTGTGTGTGTCTGTAAAGAAACAAATGGCTGAGGCATCCTGCTCAGCCACCCCGATAGATAGTCAAATCTCAGGTGTGAGTGAGAGAACCTGTCTTAAAACAAATAGAACCAAGGTGAACAGATCCTGAAGAATAACACCCGAGGTTGGCCTCTGGCCTCCACACCCACACCAGTACATGTGAATTCCTGCACCATGTCCTCAGGCACAGACACCCACACACACCTGCAACCTCCAACAAATTCTTCAGGATGTACACTCTTGAGATTGTGAAAAAATATATTTTGTGTTTGAGTGTATGCTTGAGTCTGGGTATGTATGGCACATGCATTCAGGAGCCTACAGGGGTCAGGAGAGGGCATTAGAACCCTAAGAACAGAAGGTACAGGTGGTTGGGAACTGTCATGTGGGGCTGGAAACTGAACCTGAATCTTTTTCAAGAGCAAAATGTGTTTTAAACCACTGAGCCATTTCTTTGACCCCCATTTTGAAATTTTCACATGCAATCTCCCCCTTTCATTCTCTGCTAGTTTTGCATCTATTAATATTTGTTGTTGAAAATGTAAAAATTGTAGACAGTGATAAGGGAAAAAAATCACACATTTCTCTTTCTTTTTCAAATTTAACTTGTATGTATAATTAAGCACAAAATTCACACATAAATACATGCATTTTTTTTGTTTTTGCTTTTGTTTGAGACAGGTTCTGATGATATAGATCTGGCTGCCCTGGAACTCACAGAAATCCAACCTGACTCTGCCTTCCAAGTGCTGGGATTAATGTCATGTGACACTACACTCAGCAAAAATTTTGTATTTGAAAAATATAAGCTTATCTCATGCTTTTTTATTGAATTATTTATCAATGACTGAATATGGGACATGTTTGGAAGTCAGAGGACAGCTTTTAAGGGTTCTTCCTTTTTCACCCCTTGGGTTCCAGAGATCAAACTTGGGTCATCAGGCTGGTGTGAGGTGACTTAGCTCACAGAGGCATCGTGCCAGCCCTTCTATAGATTCTCTCTCTCTCTCTCTTTAAAGACAGGTTCTCGCTATGTATCCCTCTCACCTATGACCTAGGACTTCCTGTATAGAACAGGCTGGTCTTGAACTCAGAGATCTGCCTGATTTCATCTCAAGTGCTGATATTAAAGACATGAACCACCATGCTTGCTCTCTCAATGTTTCTGATATTGCTAAATATTCATCAAAGCATCCTATGCCATAATTGATACAGCCCTTTTTCTATGTAAGGACAATGTCATGATTTCTTATTTATCACTAAAAATTAAACAAATTTCAGAAATGTTTACTTACTTTCAGATTTAGGATAAAGTTCTAGACAGGGAATTGTTGGTTCCCAGGGAAGGAGTAACTTTGAGTTTCAGACACAGACTGTTTCCTTTGACTAGTCAGCATACCCAGAGGTAACAGTGGAAGAGTTACTCTCTTCTTCCATCTCTATCTCCTCTGCATTTCTCTTTTTAGTTTTTTTCCCACTTTTGTTGTTACTTTAATAGAATTGATGAAAAGGACTGAAAAGTGAATTATTGACTTTGTAAACTCAGTTTTAGAAGGTAGACTGAACATTGTCAAGAACTATGCATTCCAAAATAAAATATGCTGGTGAATTGTGTTCAGGGCTTACCTGCCTTTGCAGCTGATGTTTAGATTTAGTGTTGTTTCCTGAAAAAGACCCAGTTGGATTAGAAGTATCTTGAGCTGGTGAAATGATGGGGAAGATTTTTTATTCATGCTAATTATTTCATTCTCGGCAAGGGCTGAGTTGACATGCATGATTTGTAGCACAGAGGAGTGGGAGAGAGGACAGAAAGCAGGCCGCTTCTCTTCTGGAGAAAATAGAAAAATAAGAGGCCTTAGTGTTTGACTAGCAGGTGGTTGAACATAAACAACTATGGAGCAAAGAAAAACTTCCCCCGCTCTTCTGAAAAAAATACTGGTATCTCATGTTTTCTTTTTTTATGGCTGTATTATGCAAGGAAAGTGGTACTTAAAAAGCCATAATCTATTGCTACAGACATTAGTTTCCTTTTACAGTTCAGGTGCAAATGCAAGTATGCTCTGAAAGACACGTTACACTCTTTAATGCTTTTCCTAATAAACAGGGTAGAATCATGGGCCACATGAACGTTGACTTCTAGAAATTTTCATCTGGAAATTGGAGTGAAGATAGAGATTTAAAGCCACAGTGGGAACTTAAAACCCAGTGAGCACAGTCCATTATTAAAGGAGATATTTTCCTACACAAGAATAAACTTACTAAATGGTCCTCTTCTTTCAGTTAGGTATTTAAGGGAACAGTTTAAGTGCTTGAAAAAAATATTTTGTGGTATCAGAAAGCATTGGAGTGTTTTGGGTGAGAAATTTAATAGCCACCTTTTTACAGACACTCAGGGAATTTTCTGCAATTGGGTTAGGACCTGTAGGCACATGTCATGTGGTTAGGCTGGCTTTGCCAGCCTCAAGCACTGGCCTGGAAACCTCAGGATTTGGTTTCTCCTCCCTCCTCCCATCTCCCGTGTTTATGTATGTGGGAGAAGGACTGTTGAGTGTAGCTGATCTCTCCCAGCTGTGGCCTCTCCATTCATCCTAATTTCTTTCTCCATAGCTCATTTGGACCCAAGCAGTGGTGAAATTGCTGACTGAGAGTGTGTCCTGCTACAAAAGCCATAGGCAAGATGTAGCCGCAACCAGAAGAGCGTGCAGGATGGAAAGCACCATCTGGGCTGTGCAATTTACATAGTGCAAACTCACTCTCTCTCTCTCTCTCTCTCTCTCTCTCTCTCTCTCTCTCTCTCTCTCTTAGAAAAAAGCAGCCATGCAGCTTTTGTTGCTCTCCACTGAAGGCAGAAAACACTTATGTTGGGATTTTCTGTTGGTGAAAGAAAATATCCAAAGGGACTCAGGAACATGAGTTCCTTTTAAGTTTTAGGTTTTGGTTGTTGTTGTTTTGCTCTTTTGTTTGCTTGTTTTTGGCTTATATCTTTGTGAACAGTTCTCAAGCTCAGAGCAATTCAGAATATAAGACTGAATTGCACATGTGCCATTGATCTTTTGGAAAGGGCTTGCTGTGTGCCTTGGAGATTTATTTGCTAGTTTTTGGTAGGCAAGGTGAGTTTACCCTTTGTTTATATACAGCCCAAACCTCCTCTGAACCCAATGAGCAGGAAGGTTTGTAGAACTGTATGCATGCATTGTTTTAGAATGAGGAGGAGTAATTTTTGAAAATTATTAATCATATTTAGGCTCTTTTTGCCTTTCATTCTGCAATGGAAATTCAGAATTTAGATGGTAGATTTAAAAACTTTTCATTATATTTTAATTATTGAGTGGGAAAGCATGCCCTCTTGCTTGTCACAGCACAAGAGTGGAGGACAGAGGGCAATTTATGGCTGTTGGTTCTCTCCTTCCACGGACAGTAGATTTTGACAGCATTTTACAATGAGCAAGAGATCTGTTTGCTTTTATTTTAATCAATAGTACAGATCTGTTCTCTAACTAGAGGGTTAAGAAGAGTTTTCTTAGTATTTGTGTTAATTACAAAAGCTATTTGCCATTGTTGAGGGATAGTGAAGAAATATTTTCATGCCATAAGGACAAAACTGAACTGAGGATCAAGGACCCAGCTCTGCCACAAAGCAGTTGCCAGCTCGTGCTCCTGTTTCAGTGTGCTCACCTGAAACGTTAGAAAGGAGCCTCCCTGTCTCTGTTTCTGTAAATCTACCTTCTCTGAACACAAGGTGGAATGGAAAAGAAAAAGCTGCTGGAATGCTATTTCCTAAGCCATAGCACATAGAAAAGGCATGGAATGCCACACACACTGTACCCAACAGAATCACCAAAGGGAGTCCCCCTACTGCTCTGCTTTGTAGATGGTAACATTGCAACTTAGAAACTTTAAGGAATTCTCAGAGCCACAGCTTGTAAAGGACAAGTGAGTGTCCTAAAAGGCTGAGTGAGGTCTCTCTGAACATTGAAGCCTTCTTTAGAGCTCATGAATGCTTATTTTGATTACAGACATTCCCATATGTCTCCACAGCCATTTAATCTTTTATACAACAGAGTCAGATTTCTGAGTTTGAATCTGAAATTCTGTCCCACCCCAATGCTGAGGTTTCAAATGCTTGATTCCTGGAGTTCCACTTGCACCATCAGTCAGTGAGAGGCACTTGATCAACAGCATGTAATGCTGTTTGGGAAAGTTCTAGAAACTTTGGGAAGCCTTTCTAGGTATGTTGTCCATTCCAATTTTCCACCTTGCTCTCTACTTACTGGGCAGCCATGCTATAGACAACACCTAGCACATATCTCTGTATCAGCAATCAGAGCTGCCCTGCCTTGCCGTTCTGAACATCACTATGAACTGTGCTCTCAGACACTGTGAGTGCAAATAAAATTTTCCTTGGTTAAGCTGATTCTCTCAAATGTTTTGTTACAGAGAGTCAAAAGGAATAGTATACTTCCACTCTTCCCATTAACTTGTGGCTATCCCTGCCCTCTGATCTTCAGACAAGCTTTACTTGTTAGAGCACAAACAAAATATCACCACATTTGCTCCCAGATTAATTTAACACCACTACAAGCTCTTTCTTCCATGGCATATTCAGTTTCATTAGAAAGTTAGATAGCCTTTTATATTTAAATATTTTGATTTGACCTAACATTGGCATGTTAGGTGACATCATACAAAGTGCAACTGATTTTCATTCAAGGATGGCAAGGCTAAAGAACAAATATAGTTGAGTGACAGACTCCATGCAAAACCTTGGAGCACCTTAATTAGCAATGGATGACTGGTCAGTGTGGATAGTGTAGCAGATAGCAGATCCATGCTGTTTGCCTGTACAAAGAGCTCCTGTAAAAGTGAGATCATATAAGAGTTAAGGAGTTCTCTTTGGAAGAGATACTAGATTCTGTCTTAAAGCGTGGGGGATCTCACAGAACATCAAAATATCCCCTCTTCTTTCTGTCTGTTTTCTTTCGTCCTTCCTTCTCTTCTTCCTTCATTTTTTTTTGTGTGTTCAACATCACAGTTCTTTAAGGCAAGACTGAGTATAATATCAGATTGGAGTGTTAACAAGTCAAAGCTCTTGGACACTTTGCAGGTGTGGACATAATCAGTTAGTGCTAACCCAAATGTAGCTGCTTTGCCAACCAGTGGTACAGTTTAGCAGTTAGAAACTCTGATTGATCATAATTGCTTGGAGAACATTTAACTGTTTCAGATTCCTATACTTTAAATTTAGTCACAGCATTGAGGATTCCTAGAAAGTGGTGCCAAGGACTTGCATCTTCTCGAATTTTCTAGGTTGTTCTCAAATGCTATCTGGTAGGCTGGAGTGAACTCTCTGCTGTCTTTTGTGAATCTGTGAAGAGGGATGAACTTGGTATACAGCAGATCTAGGACTTTGCTGCATTATAGAGGCTTATACCTTTTTACAGAGGAAAGTTACCTGCTGCTGCTCACCTAGGCACCCCTTTCTAACAGATACTCCAGCTACAAAAAGTCTTCAGACATACTTGTGATTCTTTTGGATTTCTAATTTTTTCTCTTTTATTTCCTTTCCTTTTTTATTTTAAACTAAAGAAATGTCATCAGTTCTTTACATTTTTCAGAGAAGAATAGCAATAAAGAAAACTTTTTGGGGGCAAATTCTTTTTGTGAAAGAACTTTGTATGAAAATTCACATTGAGGTGCTGTCTGCAGAGTCCCAGCACACTCTGTAGCAGGGGCAGATAAACTCTGCCTGTCACTGTACCCACAGATCCTGTTGAGGGAATTTGCACGGCTACCCACCTCAACCTCGAACTGAGCAAATAGATAACTTCTGGGGTCCCTGAAGGGTAGATTCAGACCCTGCCCAGAGAGGTGACAGGAGGCACATAAGCCCGAGTGCCACAACTGACCAGGAGCCATCTAATCATGAACCACTGAAGCCATGGGCAAACATCAGTGCAAAAAATTACATAATAATACAAAGAACAACATGGTAACTTCAGAAGAGAGTGGCGATCTTACAAATACAAAACCTGAACTGAGCAATGAAGAGGAAACAGAAGAAAGCAACACCAAAAATTCCTTATTGATGATCATCAAAGCTCTCAAAGAAGATATGAAAAATAGCCTTAAAGAAATAGAAGAAAATACAAACAAAAAATTGGAAGAGATGAACAAATCTATGAAAGAAATATGCCAGGAACTAAAAGCTGAAATAAAAGCTGAAATGGAAGCAATAAAAAAGGCACAAAATGAGGCAAAGATGGAAATAGAAAATCTGAAGAAAAAAGCTGGAACCACAGATACAAGCATAACAAACAGAGTTCAAGAGATGGAAGATAGAATCTCTGAAGTGGAAGACTCAGTAGCTCAAATAGATATATCAGTCAAAGAAAACAGTAAAACTAAAAAAGCCATAACTCAAAATG
>PVIH01004034.1:132473-148169 GCA_004025045.1 Sigmodon hispidus | reverse complement strand
GAGACCTTGAATAAGGATATACAGGGATGGAAAAAAAAAATTCAGAGGGAAAGATGAACACAAAGAAAATATAGGTGTAGCAATCTTATTTGTATGTCTACCCTTGATAAGCCATGCTTATCATTCTTATCCTCTATATAGTTATTGTTAACTCTTCCACATTTTAAATTCTTTTTACTGTGTCTTTTTTTTAATAAATACAAAATAAAGAAAAAAAAATGAGTAGGGCCACATCTGCTATCATCCAGAAGCATGGCGGGGGCGGGGGGGGCATCTAGCTGCAACAGGGTTCAATTTCTTGAACAGATAGATTACAGGCCATTTCCAGGGATCTAAGATTTGGGTCAGGAATGCTTTGGGGCTTATCCACAAATAAGTGAAAGGGCTTAGTCACATCCGGCAGACCTAATGCTGGGGCCAAGAACAGGCTCTGTTTGAGTTTGTCAAAAGTGAGCTGATGATGTTAGGTCCACAAAAAGTCTTGTCCCTCCTTAGTAGCCCAATAGTAGCCCAATAGTAAAAGCTCTTAGTAAGGGCCTGACCGATTCAGCAAAACCTGAAATCCATAAGCAGCAAAAGCCAGCTGTGCCTGGGAACTCTCTCACTTGCCTAGCTGTGGTGGGAGTCGGGATCTTAGGGACCATCTCCTTCTGTGTGCCTGAGAGCCACCACCATCCTCCCTGTAGGATGAACCCCTAGTAGGTTACATTCTGTTGGCAGAGCTGAGCTTTCTTCGCTGAAGCTCTATATCCCAGGCTTTCCAGGGCACTGAGCAGCCATTTAGTCCCGCCCAGGCAGCTTTCTCCATGGGCAGCTGCAATTAGTAGATTATCCACATATTCTAAAAGACTGACCTGGGGTTCTGTACATGGTACTCACCCAGGTCTTTATGTAAGGCCTCATTGAAGATGGTGATAGAATTTTTGAAGCCCTGCAGAAGTCTGGTTCATGTTAGTGGACTACTAATTCCAGTCTCTGGATTGTGTCACTCAAAGGCAAAAAAAGTGCAGCTAACTCTTGAGGCAGACTGAAGAAGGCATCTGTCAGCCCTAAAACTGTGTGCCACTGTCTATCAGCAGGTAGGGAGCTAAGTAGGGTGTATGGGTTTGGAACTGTTGGATGGACATTGATCACCCTTTTATTAACCTCCCTTAGGTCCTTTACCAGCCTATAGTCATTGGTATGAGGCTTTTTAATAGGCATCAAGGGTGTATTCAGAAGATTCCCAAACCTAGTAGCTACCTGATGTGTGGAGTGATGCCCTTCTTGCCCTCTAGGGCATAGGATTCTGAGGAACTTTGACTTGATTTCCACGTAGACTGGGAGGCAATGTGCTCTAGTCCCATCCCCCCTGTTTCAGCCCAGGCCGATGGGAATTCCTGAAGCCATGTCTCCAGCTGGGGGTCAGGCTCAGTATCCAGTTGCTGTGGCCTATACTCCTCAGGTCAGTCACTAGTCACCAATAAATGAATGAATCTCCCATCTTTGTTGAGCAGTTAGCTCCTCCATCAAAAAAAAAATGTACCTGGGCTTTCATTTTAGTCAGCAGGACATGGTCCAAACAAGGGATAGGGGAATTCTGGGATTATCAGAAATGAGTGGGTTACCCAGCTCACTCCTAACACCACCACTCTTTCGATGGTCAATGAAAAGAGCTTAGTCCCCATGGCCCCTGGGACCCAAGT
This sequence comes from Sigmodon hispidus, assembly GCA_004025045.1. NCBI lineage: Eukaryota > Metazoa > Chordata > Mammalia > Rodentia > Cricetidae > Sigmodon > Sigmodon hispidus. The sequence goes on along the minus strand of PVIH01004034.1, from coordinate 146,484 downwards.
CTTTTTGTCTGTCATGGGTCCATCGGCCTTTAATAACACTGAATTTTGAGTTCCTTTATCCACCATGAAGGTAATCATTTCCCCCTTCCCTCTCTATCCCCTCCTCACTATCCATGCCTCTCTGGCTAAGGACTTTGGTATCACCCTTAGTCACCCTTTCGGGGCATTCTTTTGCCCAATACCCTTCTTTCTTATGATAGCTGCACTCGTTCCCCCCTAGCCAGGGCCCTCCTCCGTCACCTGACTTTTCTTCTCTGGCCGCCAGTCTGTGCTCTCTTGATCAGCAGTGGCAGTTAGGAAGATACTAGTCAGATGCTGGTTCTTAGACTTTTCTTATCTCTTTTTCCTCAACACTTTCCCTTCCATTATACACTTTCTCAGCCACTGTAACTAAGTCTCTGTTTTTTTTTTTTTTTCTCCTAGGCATTCTAATTTTTGCAGTTTCTAATAGCTGGGGCTGCTTGGTTAATAAAGGCTAAGGTCATGGCAGCTGCAATTTCTGGTGACTTTGGATCATATGGTGTGTATCTCCTGAAAGTCTCCTGTAGTCACTCCCAAAAAGGAGCTGGGCTTTCATCTGGGCCCTGCCTAACATCATAAACCTTGCTCAAATTTGCAGATCAAAGTGAGGCTGTTTTGAGATTTACCAATAGAGTCTGATGATAGACTAGGAGACTCCCATTACCTTCAGCCTTGTTGTGGTCCCATTCAGGGTGGATCAGGGAAATGTGGCATTTGTAAGAGCCGGGGTAGCAGTAGGCTCCCCAGTGGAACCTGGAACCAATTTCTGGGTCTTCATCTATACCTGGTCCCTCTCTTCTGTAGTGAAGAGGACCTGTCAAAGCTGTTGACAATCATTCCAAGTGGGCTGATGGGTACAAAGAATAGTTTCAAAGAGTTTAATCAGGTCTAGAAGGTTCTCAGAAAAAGGAGCATTCTGAGACTTCCAGTTGTAAAGGTCGCTAGTAGCAAAGGGCCAGTAATAAGAAAGTTGATTCCCATTTTGGTCAGGAGTTCCGGAGGCTCTGAGGGGGAAGGCAACCCAGCCAGGTTCAGGAGTCCCTCCTCTTCATCTCCAGGTGCTGTAAATATTTATTAAATATTTAACAAATCCTAAAATATCAGAAACAACACACAGTCAGATCCTAAACAAACAACTCAAAAAATTCTTAATCCTTAAATATAAAAATAAGCAACTAAAAATCAATCACACACACACTTGGGATTATGCTGGTAATGTTGTAAATATTTGTGCTGCCTATGTGTTTAATAAAAAGCTGATTGGCCAGATTGTGGTCGGGCTACCACACTAAGTAAAAAAAAAAAAAAAAAAAAAAAAAAAAAAAAAAAAAAGGAGAGAGAGAGAGAGAGAGAGAGAGAGAGAGAGAGGGGCCAGAGTCACCAGAGCTGCCAAGAGACACAGAGAAAATGCTGCTCTGATAAAAGGTACCGAGCCACATGAATAAACAAAATAAGTTAAGTTCAAATAAAAGAGCTAGCAAATTATATGCCTGGGACCTAGGTCAATCAGCATAAAAATAATATAAGCCTATATGTGATTAAATGAGGCAAAATGGGGCCAAGAGTAAACTAAACCTTTGGTCCACGCCTGGAAAGTCTGGGCCAGAACCATTTACAATAAATTGCGCCCAACATGGCCCCTTGCTAGCCCCTCCTTTGAGACGGGATTTACTGGGGCTGCTGGGGCCCATTTCTGGGCTGCCAGCACATTAGGGTCTTCCTGTGCAGGCCTGGGGGCAAGAGTATAGGGAGGGGGCTGAAAGATGTCTTCCTTGGTGCTTCTACCTGCTCATTGGATGCTTTTTCTCTGCTACCAGCATCTTGACCTGTTGGGGGAGGAAAGCCTGAACCTATGGGAGAGGGTTTTCTTTTGACTTTTCCATGTTATAAGGTAGGCATACCTGATTTAAGGTCTGAAAACAATGGGCTGTGATTTAAGGTTTGAAGACGATGTCCTCTACAGTTCAGATCAGGCCAGCATCAAAAATTTCCTCTGGGAGCCAGCTGACACTTAAAATAGACCATTCTGTACTGCAGAAAATAACAAACTTGTTTTTGCAAAAATATTCAACTCCTTGATTATAAGCTATAGCCTGATTTTCCTCCCAATAGGCCAGACAGAGGTCTAGGGGAAAAGAGGGGACTATGACACAGTGTCCATCACAGTCAAGTCCACAAAAACAGTTAACACAGAAGAAACACAAGGCAACAAAAATCTTGCCCCAAGATGACCAACAAGTTTCAAAAATGATGGCTTGGCATCCTGCTGAGAAAGCGCCCCTCCAGACTGGAGGTTCTCTGTCATCTAGTAGGGGCCCTCCATCCCCTTCTCAGGAGGGTCCGGTATGTCTTCCAAACCCCCATGACCCCAGTCCTCCAGCACATCTACTCTGACCTCACACTACAGATTTGGCGCACCACAGAAAATGAAAGTATGAAGTTACATAAAGACAGAGACAAAAGTAGACATAGAGACTTACCTGCAGGTCAGGAATCCCTCGGGCCAGGGTCTGGATAGTCTTGGGAAATCCCAGACAAGCCCCCAAGTGTGCCTGTGTTGTGAGGCCCCCAAGCAAGACCACCACAGAGCCATCTGATGCAAACACAAGGGGTAGAGTACAAGCTCAGGCTTGGGCTTCCTCAGCACTCTGGTGGAGAATGGTCCTGAGTCCTGGGGGTTCAAGATTTTAAAAGAGAAAATGGCAAGCTGGAACTTACAAGCCTTAGCATCCCAGGATTGGGTATGGGTATGTGACCTTTGAATTCATTGGCTACGGGTCTAGGGGAATTTCCATCAGTGGTTGCAAGGACATCTGGAGCCTGCAGATATTGTTTACCAAAGTTTCTCATTGGGTGGGCCATCTGGGTGAGGTCACCCTGACTGAAGTCCTGAGCTGTTTTGGGCTATTTAGGGTTGTTTTTGAAACAGTATGTGTGTGGTTTTTTGTTTTTTATTTTTTGTTGGTTTTTTTTTTTTTTTTTTTTTTTGTAACCAGGTGGAACTAAGTTCAGCCTTAATCACGTTCTGTCTTTCTTTTCAAAATGGAGTCTCTTCTGTCTCTTCAGTAAAACACTAAATGTATTAACCTTTTCTAATATCTTTCATAATGAGGTCACAATCCTGAAATACAGTCTATTTTTCTGGTGTGGGTTTAAGATTCTTAAATCTGTATGAGTATTTTGTGTGTAAGTATATCTGTGTGCAACCTGCATGAAGTGCCCAGAAAGGCCAGAAGGGAGTAAGATACCCTTGGAACTGGAGCTGCACAGTTATCTGTGCACCATGTGGGCACTGGAAACCTCTGGAATAGCAGCCAGTACTCAACTTCGGAGTCATCTCTTCAGGAGCCCTGAAAGTGTATTTTTTTGTTTGAGATAGGGTCTCTCTACATAGTCCTGGCTGCTTTGGAACTCACTATGTAGACCAGGCTTACTTCAGACTCACAGAGATCTGCCTGCCTCTGCCTCTCAAAAAAAGGCCTGTGCTACCACTCCTCATTACAAAGTGGTTTTTTATTTTATTTTTAAATGTTTACTTATTTATTATTATACAGTGTTCTGCCTACACACCAGGAGAAGGCACCAGATAGATCATTGTGAGCCACCATGTGGTTGCTGGGAATTAAACTCAGAACCTCTGGAAGAGCAACCAGTGTTCTTAACCTCTGAGCCATCTCTCCAGCCCCCTTATTTTTTTTAATGTCTATTTGCATAGGACTTTTACTTATACACATGTTACATGGACCATCATTCTATCCAGATTTCTGGAATGCTTGCACAAGACAAGTCTATTTTTAAAAATTCAATTTATTTAAAATTAATTTTCATTAGAATAACATGAGAATAAAAACATAAATAGGTTTATTATGGCTTTCAGTCCTGGTAATAAACTGTACTATTACTGGAAGCTGGAAAACTGTCTTCAGCACTGAGGCAACTCTTGGCAGTCTTTCAGGACACTTGGCATAGGCAGTGTGTGGGTCCAGAATAGGTCAGGATTCAGACATTTCTAAAACAAGATAAGAACTTGTGCTTTTATGGAGTTGGCAGTGAAGTATGTAGAAACATTGTTACATTCTGAAAAGAAAAGGCAATTTTATTTGAGATGATAGTTGATAGTTATAAATATGTTAATCTAGAATAAAACAAGAAGACAGAGACAATGCCAATTTTCATTTTCTCACTGAAACCAAAGGCTTAAATAGAGAAGTAATCCATTAACTGACCTGAAGTATTACCACTTAAATTACTGCCACACGAATCCTAGTTGGTCGTATAATAAAATCCCAGAGCCAGATACTAGAGTAAAACTCAAAGATCAGAGAAACAGAGGAACAAGACACTAGCGAAACTTCTCACCACGACTGAATCCTCAGACCCAAGGGGAAGGTCCTGTCTGCAGGAATCCTCAGACTGAGTGCTCTGAGTCCTCAGCCGAAAGCCAAGGGAAAGGCAAGGCCAAACTCTTGTCTCCTATCTCCCTTCCCTGCCAGGCCACGTCACTTCCTGCCTCAACCTTCCTAGTGCAGGAAATAAAAGCATGAGCCAGCACTGCCTGGCTCAGCCTCTCCTCTAGACTGGATTCATCTTGTGTAGTCCAGTGGGGCCTTGAACTCACAGGAATCCTGACAGATCTCTGCCTCCCAGTGCTAAGATTGAAGGTGTGTGCCAGCACTGCCTGGTCTTTATGGCTAACTCTGTGTCTGGCTCTGCTCTCTGATCTTCAGACAAGCTTCATTTCTTACATTACAAACAATATATCACCACAAATTACATTTAAGATTCATATCAAAAAGTTCCCTTAATAATATTGGCAGGGGTCTTATGTAGCTCTGCCTGGCCTCAAACTCCCTTTGTGTTTGAAGATGATTCTCCTGGCTCTACCTCCAGAGTGCTCAGATTATATGTATGAACCACCTACTTAATAATGGAAGAAAAGTTTGTCATCCCCCTCAACATATGATACATCAATTTCAGCTCCTTTATTTGTATGATTGTGGAAAATGTACTTAATCTCTCATTGTCAAACCCATCGTTTACGTGGAGATAACAATAGTGTCCAACTCCGTGATGAATGCCCTTGATTCACTCCTATTGTATTATAAACACCCAATAGCTATTATTAATTAATTCATGTATGATTATCCAAAGATGATACATACTTGCCAGGGTGTGTGTATGTATGGTAGTCAGAGAACGACCTTCAGGAGTCGGTTCTCTCTACTTCTGAGTACTGAAGATAGAGCTCAGCTCATCAGACCTGGTGCTAAGTGTTGCCAACACTGAACACTCTTGCCTACCCAAGACCATCTTTTTGAAAAACTCCTGAAAGCCAGGCATGGTAATTCATACCTAGAATGCCAGCAATCAGGAGGAGATGCAGGATAAATGGCACAAAGTCAAGACCAGCTTGGGCTTCACAGTAAGTTCCAGGTCACTCAGAAAGTATAAATAGAAAAAAAAAAACTTATGAAACCAGCAATTTTAAATTTCACTTTTGCTTTCTGAGACACAGTCTCTCTTTACAGCCCAGGATTGTCTTGGACTCTCAATTCTCTCAATCACCCTTCCAAGTTCTCAGACTGATAACAGCAGAGAGCCTCCACACCCTGATTTAAAGCTCCAGTGATGCCAATCTGAGCTTCTTAGGCTCCCACTACTAACACTGTGGGCCAGACAGTTCTGTGCCATTGTTAGGATGCTTCATTGCTTCTCTACTCTACATACACTAGGTAGCAATAGGCACCCTTCCTTATGCTAGTTTTATACTATCAGAGAGTTTCAAGGTGAGCTTCAAAAACTAAGCTAGGGAATCAGTTCCCAGTTAAGCACCCCAGGCCTGCCTCTCTGACTAGTGGCCTTCCCAGAGACCTGGGCATTGCCATACATGTGAGCTCTATTGTTGGCAAGTACCAGGTCCTGAAAGATGGATTCTCTATCTGGGAGTCAGAAACTTAGCAAATTGCCTCATCTTGGGCCAGCAAACCAAACTGAGAAGGCTGTGTATTCTGAGAAAATAGTAGGCCACAGCTGGGTGTCCATAGGGTAGAGTGAAAAAGGTAGCATTGGCTAAGGATCTGCCCCATCAGGTCACCTCTCCCTGGGACACTTGTTCTTGGTTAAGTGAATGAATCCAGATGATGTAACTAGGGCCAAAGGAGCTACAGAGGAGCTCATTCCAGGCAAACAGGCAGATCAGGGCAGCAGTTTTCTCCTTGATTACAAAAGTACACTCACAGTATTTTTAAAGGACAACCTCACTACACAGTCTTGACTGTCCAGGAATTAATGTACAAACCAGACTGGTACCAAATTTATAAAGTTCTACTTCCAAAGTGATTAGGCTTAAAGGTATGCATGCATCCCCACACCAGGCAACTGCATCTTTGATGTTTATCTTTTGCTCCATTAAGTCTAAAATATCTACTACCTTGACTTTATGGGAAAAAATACATGTGTTACTATTTTAGATAAGTACTTACCTTGCTAGCAACATGCACAAATGGGCTATCACAGTAAACAGTAATTCCATGTGATGTCATCCTGTGACATCACCAAAAAAGTTCTGTACAAAAAATTAAACATCTGAAAAAATTTTGCATGATGAACACTCATGGAGCCTATACTTTGATTAGGAACTGTTGCTAACATTTTTTTTTGTTGTTTTGTTTTGTGAGGCAGGCTTTTTCTGTATAGCTCTGGCTATCCTGGAACTCAGAGATCCATCTGCCTCTGCCTCTCAAATGCTGGGATTAAAGGATTGTGCCACTACCACCTGGCTTGTTGCTAACATTTAAGAGGTCTACTTTTGGCTTATAATTTAATGAAGAGAACCTTGGCAACTCATCTCAATTAATTGTAATTACTTTTCAGGCAGCCACGGGCAGAACTTCCAGCTACAAACACAACTCAACCCTGCTAAAAATTCTACAAAGAAGCTAGGTGTGGTGTGCTGGGCATGGATCTCAGTAGACTGCTCACCTAGTATGCAGAAAGTCCTGGGTTCCATCCCCAGCATTTCACAAACCTGGTACAGTGATATTGAGAATCCAGCACTCAGGCAGGCAGAGGCTGAAGGGGCAAAAGTTCAAGCTCATTCTTGGCCAAATACAGAATTTGAGGCCAGCCTGGGCTACATGAGATTCTGTCTAAAACAAAAAGTCCCATAGAGGTGGCATAGTGGTTAAGATCACTTGTTGCCTTCCAAAGGACTAAAATTCAGTTCCTGGCACCTGTATCAGAGGGCTTACTACTGTTTGCTAACTCCAGTTCCAGAAGATTTGGTGCCTCTGACTTCTTCTGGCATCTGCACTCTCATGCACAACCCAATTCAGACATGCTTGTAATAAAAAAACAAGGGACTGGAGAGATGGCTCAGTGGTTAAGAGCACTGACTGTTCTTCCAGAGGTCTGGGGTTCAATTCCCAGCACCCACATGGGAGCTCACAACTGTCTGTAGTTCCAGTTCCCAGTTCCGGGCAAAACACCAAGGTAAAGGCAAATAAATAAATAAAAGGTTTTTTTTTTTTTTTTTTTAAGTAAGTAGAAACACTTAAAAATGCGTAGAAACCAGGCAATGTGGAAATAGCTGTAATGTCAGCACTCAGAAGGCTGATGTAGAAGTTTTTTTTGAGTTCTTGGCTAGCCTGGAACTTGATATATTGACCAAGCCAAATTAAACTCACAAAGATTTGGAAGCCAGGGAGTCTTGAGTTCAAGTGTACTCTGGGCTACATAGCAAGACACTGCCTCAAAGAAAAACAGAAAAGCAAAGTAAAAGGCCTTCAGAGATTTCCCATCCATAAAAGACCCCTCTTCTATTCTCATTTTAATTTTATAGACACCACATTTTCTCTTTTCACTCTAAATGTCAATGATCTGTGACTATCGTTAGGTTATTCTTTCCCAGATAGCCCAAACAAGCATGAACCATTATGACATCTCTTGTTCTAAAAATTTTAAATTTACATCCCCCAACTTAGCACCTTTTAAAAATACTCATCCTATTAAAGGAAACCTTAGTTTTATTGTTGTTTGTTTTTTTATAGAGGGTTTCTTTGTGTAGGTTTGCCTGTCTTAGAGCTAGCTCTGTAGACCAGGCTGGCCTCACAGAGATCCACCTACCTCTGCTCCCAGGTGCTGGGATTAAAGGAGTGCACCACTACTGCCCTCTAGTGAACATTAATTCTTAAAGAAAAATTGTTGCATGTTCTTATTTATGTGGGGAAAGAAAAAGGTCCAAGAGGCAATGTCAGAGGACTATCACCTGTGGGAGTGGTTTTCTCCTTACACCATGTTTCTCCTGGGGATGGAGCTCAGGTCATAAGGCATGGAAGGAAGCACCTTGCCCACTGACCCATCATGTCAGCCACTTTATTTTATTGTTGTTGGTTTTTTTTAGATAGGGTCTCATGTAGCTCATGCTAACCTCAAACTCACTATGTAGCTGAGGATGACCTTTAAATTCTGATCCTCCTGTCTTTACCTCCTATGTGCTGGAATTACAAGTGTGTAGAATCCTGCCTGGTTTATACAGTGCAGAGGCCTATGCCAAGCATTGCTTATGGAAGTGCATGTATGTTTTATACTGGCTTAGCTACTAAATCCAAGCCCTTCTGAATCTCTCTTTTCTTTTCTTTTCTTTTCTTTCCTTCCTTCCTTCTTTTTCCCCCTCTTCCTCTTCCTCCTTCTTCTTTGTTTGAGACATGGTCTCTCCAAGTAGCCCTAGCTGTTGCGGAGTTTGATATGTAGACTAAGCTGACTTCAAACAAACCCAGAGAGATCTGCCTACCTTCCATTAAAGTTGTGTGCAATAGCTGGGCAGGAGTGGTTCATGCATGCCTTTAACTGAAGGCCAGCCTGGTCTACAGAGCCAACTTCCAGAACAGTCAGAGCTATTGCACAAGAAAACATGTCTCAAAAAACAAAACAAAGAAAAACAAAAAACAAAAAAGTGAAGTTATGTGCACTGTGTCCTGCTTAAAGATTTATTTTTATTGTCGATCAATCTACAAATCTATCATCTATTTGTTTATTTTTCACAAAGTGTAGTGGCCTATGTCTTCAATTCCAACACTCAGGAGGCAGAGACAAAGGATCCCTGAGTTGGAGACCAGCTTGGACGCCATCTGTTGTATGAGATTTCTGGCCCCGTTTGGGCCAGAAGTTTGGACCTTGCCTGCGGTGGCTTTTATCCCCCGAAGAAATAAATCAGACGCTTATATTAATTTGATACTGTTTGGCCTATGTCTCAAGTACATTACTAGCTAGGTTGTTCATCTTAATTCAACTTATTTCTAATCATCTACCTGCCATGTGGCCTGGCCTGTGGCTCATCTGGATTCCTTACATGGTTCTTCCTCTGGATTAGATGGGGACTGACTGACTCAGTCCTCCTTCTACCTGTCTCTACTCTGATTTCCTGTCTATTGCTATGGTGCTCGCCATGGGCCAAACAGTCACTTTATTCACAGTATCACATACAGAAAACAGTCCTATCGCATTTCAATTTCCAGACAGCAAGGGCTATACAGAAGAACACTGTCTTGAAAAATAACAATAACAACAAAAACAGATTTTGTTTTTGAGACAGGGTTTCTCAGTGTAACTCTGGCTATCTTGGAACTCGATCTATACACCAGGCTGGCCTTGAATTAAGAGATCCACCTACCTCTGCCTCTCAAGTGCTGGGATTTTAAAGGCAGTGGCTACCACTGCCCAACCAAAAAAACAAAACAGATTAAAAAAATGTATGTGTATGTGTGTTTATGTATATGCCATGTCCTGTGCATGTGCCCAAAGAGGCCAGAAGAAGGCGTCATATTCTCTGGAAATAGATTTATAGACAGTTGGATGCCACCCATTATGGATGTTTGAACTAAACCTGGGTCCTCTGGAAAAAAAGCAAGCCCTTCCAACTGTTGAGCCATCTCTCCAGCCTTCTTCTGTACTTTTTTGACAATACTTTTCCCATCACATGGAATGCTCTCTGACCCATGGTTTTCACCCAGTGAGCATCTACTTTTGGATTCAATTCAAACACTATTCAAACACCGCTCATCTAATCCTCACTGGCATTCTTGAAGCACCGTATCACACTGCAGTCATTTCAGTATCCATGTCTCCTGGTACAAGGTAAGCAGGGCTTCCTAATACAGCACCGGCTCTCTAGTGCTTAATACAATGCCTGGCACTTGATAGAAAGAACACAAATGTTTGGCCAATGAATTAATTATTTGAAGGGCATGAAGTGGCTCCTCCTGTCAAAAAGATAATACTCCCACTGGTCTGCTAAAGACTTCCTTTTTCCTGGGTTGACCTTCAGTCATCCTTATAACTATTGTCTTGATTCCAAGAACAAAAACTACAAAACTTTCTGTTGGCAAGATCTGCATCCCTGACTCTTCATGTTTACCTTATTCGTGGCACATAGTGTTTAAGCCTCTAAGACCTGCCTAAACCATCTCAAAGAATAAAGAGGGTATGAAATGGCTTTTTGAGATAACACTAAATCCTTTCTGTTTTTCTTCTTTTTTTGAAACAGCCCTGGCTGGCCTAGAACTTGCTTTGTAAACAGGCTGACCTCCAATTTTCAAAGACTCTGCTTGCCTCTGCCTCTTTGAGTGCCAAGATTAAAGGTGTGTACCACCACACTCATCCCAAACAATGACAAAATTGTTTTTAACATACATAGCTACACACACACACACACACACACACACACACACACAATACTAATATCAGGCAAAATGAGATTCATTCCCAGCCCCATTTCTTTTTATTATTTTGGGGGTAATACATAGGAGATTCAACCCAGAAATACAGGCATTACAGGTAAGCACTGTCACTGAGCCACTCCACCAGGGTCCACACCCCACTTAAAATTTTTTTGAGACATGTCTAGTTGGCCTTGAACTTTCAACAATCCCCCTGCCTCTGGATCCCAAATGCTAGGATTATAGGCATGTGCTATCATGTCCACATTTTCTCTCTTTTAAAGGAAAGGAAAATAAACCATTGGATATATTTTATAGAATTCAAGTGTTCAAACTGTATAAAACTAAAGCAGCCAAAGTGCCCATAAAGATTTACAGAAGAAGTTTGTGATGGCTCACACCTTTAATCCTCGAACTCTTGGAGGCAGAGCAGGTGGATTTCTGTGAGTTCATGGCCAGTGTGGTCTACAGAGTGAGTTCCAGGACAGCAACTACAAAACACAAGCCCAGAAAAAGAAAATGGGGAGGCGAGAGGAAGGAGAGAGAGAGAGAGAAAGTAAACTAACTCAGGTCCAACATTTTCACTTTTGAATCACCCAATTTTTCTTATACATTCAGAGCTTACCTTTACATTGTGCAAAGTGTTTTATTTACATCATGCATTTAAATAGTAACTATCGCTGTTGTGAGCAGAAAATTAATATTATTTGGCATTAAGTAGAAGTAACTCACTGAAAAATGTGTATTATTAAATTCTAGCTGGGTATAGTTTTTGTTTACTGAAGCTTTAGAGGGTAGCAAAGAGCACTGTCTCCAAACCATAGCCTCTCCGACAAAAATCAAATGTATTGAAAAACAATAACTCCCCATATAAGATTCAATGCCATTTAATACTATATCCCTGTACGAACTGAAGTTCCCTTCTTCCAAGAGAAACCTTGCAGAATCCACCTCCACCTCCCTCCAGACCTTAGAGCTTCCTAAAAGAACAATACTCTCTTGGCTCTGTCCACTGACCTTAAACAAAAGAATAGATTTCATTCTCCGATAAAGTTCTCAAAGCCTTAAGCTCCATGACTGAGAAAACTAGTTTCAAAAGAACTACCAACTCTCAAAGTGGTTAATCCCTGAAGTCCAAGGCCACTTTGTTCCCAATACAGGGGTTGAGAAAGCCTCTAGGAGATTGACAGTAAAAAGGGTAATGTTGGTAATTTTTTTTCTCCAAGACACTTACTTGGCAAAGGCCTCAGTAGACATGGAAATGGCTAGGGTCTGATTTCTATTAGAAAGGGTGACTTCCTCACTCCCCTGGAGGTTGGAAGGTTGCCAGCAGGGTCACACTGCCTGTTTGTGGGACCTCAGAGACAAGGAGTGAAGCGTCAGGCTGGTCCTAAGCTGGTTTCTGGCAGGATACTGGGAGAGTCTCAGTGGCTTTAGCCCTTGAGTTCTTAGGAGCCTCCGGGACACATGGAGAACGACTTTGAGGGGTCTGGGTAAACCCAGATGGCATCGCAGGAATCTCCCTGGCCAAAGTACAACTCTCAGCAGCTTTAACAGTCTCAGGCTGAGTTTGAGAGGTAGGAGGAAGGTTCTGGAGCTGGCTTTCTAGGACTGCAGAGCCCCGGATTTGGCTCTGAGAGATCATAGGCACCATAGGGAAACTTTCAGAAGGCATGGGCACCACGAGGTGGCTCTGACTAGCTGCCGCTTTCAGAGGGTAGAACCGAGAGGTCACACTGATTTTAGAGAGCGCCTGAGTGTCAAGGTCCCCAGGCACACAACTGCTAGAGGACGAGGAGCTCTGGATTTGGCTCTGAGAGATCGTGGACACCATAGGGAAACTTTCAGAAGGCACGGGAACCACGAGGTGGCTCTGATTGTCTGCCTGTACCAGAGGGTAGATCCTAGAGGTCACACTGATGTTAGAGCATCCCTGGGGGTCAAGATCCAGAGGCAAATTGCTGTCAGAGGACAAAGCCTCCTGGGAGTAGTTGTCAGGAGGAAAGCACTGCGAGGTCACCGAAAAGACAGGCTGGCTCCTAGAAGTGCTAACTGAGAGAGGACGATGCAAAGGGGCCAGAGGCAGGCTCCTAGAGGCCTTCAGAACTTTCGCCGGATGGGACGAAGTCCTGCCCCTTTCGGTTCCGGCATCGCTGTTTCCTCCCAGCTGGTCCGAGCTGAGGTTACTGATCGTCTTGAGGACCCTCGGGTGGAGCCGCCGACGGCGCCGGCGGCGGATTCGCAGGAAAGAGTTAGAGACGCTCCGAAGGGTCAGCGAGAAGCTAAGGCTGCCGCTGCGGTGCACCCCGACCTCGCCCACGCAAGTCGAAGTCCTACTCGAGAGGTCTTCCGGGAGCGCCTCGATGTTGCCGGTGTACCAGAAGATCCACCACAGGAGGCTGACAAAGATGACGATGGAACCTAGATAGAGGAGCATGTCGTAGAACAGCAGGTTGGCGAAGACACCGGTGAACAGCACTGCCACACCCACCGCATCGAAGGCGACGCCCAGCCAAAAGAAGTGCCTGCAGTGACCCAGGGTCCCCGACCGCATCTCCGTCAAGTCCACTCCCTTCTGGGAAAGTTCTGTACCGCTCAACATCGCCCCACGCAAATCCCGCAAGAGGCCACCAGGCCCCAGGGCGCTGCCACGGGCGGGCTTTGGCCGCGGGGTCTCCATGGCAACGCAAGGGGCGGGACGGGGAGGGACGTTAGGCAGCGCGTGGGGCTGGGGCAGCGGGAGAGGAAAGGAGAGCCGCCCGGATGGCTGCTGCTCACTATGGTCCGCTGCACTTTCTGCGCCTGCGCAGTGCCCGTCTCTGGCAGGCAGTCTGTCCCAGTGTCTGATTATTTGGAGTTGGGTGAGGTCAAGTTTACAACAGCGAAACTAACAGTACTCGAGGCGAGAATCTTCTCGAGGGAGAGCGAACCATGAAGACTCTTTTCGCGTAACTTCCCTGCAACAGCTGGAATGAATCTTGGCGTCAGGCGCAGCCAGGCTTTCCTAGTTTCTTTCACCTGAGAAGTGGCTAATTAGGGTCTGATGTTAGCTCCGAATTTCCATCTTACCTGGCTACTGTTGATATACTTGCCCGAGGACCTAGTACAGCCCCTCGCTCCAGTTTTTCCAGTCTGGTGTAAGAGTCGGGGTGGAGGAAAAGGGTAGGCTGGAAGGAGAGAAAATCGTGTTGAGGGCTGGGCGCTTGTGTTTCCTTGTTGTTTTGGTTTTTTTTTTTTTTTTTTTTTTTTTTTTTTTTTTTTTTTTTTTTTTTTTT
>PVIH01004034.1:0-132373 GCA_004025045.1 Sigmodon hispidus | reverse complement strand
TTTTGCTAAGGATGGATTTTTAAAACATCCTAGTACATTTTAAAATAAATTTAGGCTTGTAAGTCAGGCCACATTTACTTAGGCTTATAGACACGTGTTACCACACTTGGAAGAAAACTACTTTTTAAATACTTTCAAAACTATAGATGCTGAAATGTTGCTCATGCTCCAGTGGATAGTCCATACTCATGGCTGAGCATAGGAGCAATACATATTGGACTTCGAGTTATTAAAAATATTTGTACACATATCTTTATTTTAATATATTTAATATTAACATTTAACACAATCATTTAATATTAAAAATATGTATGTATATATTTACTTTAGTAACTCACTGAGTCCAATGTGTGTATACACACACATATATATGTGTCCAATGTGTGTATGTATACACACACACACACACACACACACACACACACACATATTGGTTTTTCGAGACAAAGTTTCTCAATATAACAGTCCTGGCTTATCCTGGAGTTTTCTCTGTAGACCAGACCTGAACTCTCAGATCCATCTGCCTCTGCCTCTGCCTCTGCCTCTGCCTCTGGAGTGCTGAGATTAAAATTGTGCACCACCACTGCCCAGCTATTATATTTTTAAAGGGGTCAGACTTAATAGTGCATGCCCCTAATCCCTGCTTGGAGAGGAAGAGGCAAGCAGATCTCTGTGAGTTCAAACCCAGCCTGTTCTAATTTGGGAATTTCACATCAGCCAGGACTATACTGTGAGACCTAGTCTCAAAATAAATGAATAAATGAAAATAAAGGACATGAAGGGTCAGGGAAGTTGGAAGTATAACATTGTCAAAGAATAAAAAAATAAGGCATAAAGATAATTAGAAAAAATAATGTGGAAATGTTAATAATTGTAGAATATAAATTAAGAATATAGGTGTTCATTACTCAGTTCTTTCTGTGTTTAGGCTTGACTTTTTTTTTTTTCAAGATAAAGAGTTGCAGGATTTTATTAATTTAAAATTGAAGTTTAAACTTCCGAGTAGCAGGTGGGCATGATGGTTCAGTAGTTGAAAGCTTGATCAACATTAAGCCCAACAACCTGAGTCTAATCCCCAAGACCCTCATGGTGGAAAGAGTACTGAGAACTGACCTCCACATCAAGGTTGGCAACCAAAGTGAGCTGCCTGATGGTGAAGGGTGCAGCACAATACTATAGGCCACTACAGGCGGCAGCCTGGGGTCACCCTTTTCCTTGGATCCTTAGAAATTAGGCAGTTTAGCCTTGATAATAGTCATTCCTGGAATTAGGCAGGCTTAGGTTTGAGATTCTGACCAGGGGCAAGGTGACAGAACAGGTGCCTGTAAAGAAGCTGTGACATTGCTGTTAGGTGGTGCCTGTATTGGAGGCACTAACAATTGCTTTCTACAGGGCTTCTCAAACTGTTTCCATTTGGGACCTCTGTATGTGTGAGAAAATTTCATGTGACTGTATCAAACACTGATAATCATAAACACATTTATTTTAAAACAAGTCTTTTGCTATTAGTATTTTATTTTTGAGATGTTCTCATTTGTAGCCCAGGCTGGCCTTGAATTCTTTATGTAGTTGAGGATGATCTTCTTTCTCCTGCCTCCAGTTCCAAAGTGCTGAGATTATGGGAATAGCCATCATGTCCTGCTATTTAAACAATTTTTGGATATACATGCAATTTTACCATTCATTAGACAAAAAGCAAATTGGCATGCTAATAAGATGGATGTGCATTTTTATTTTTACATAAAGAATTAATTCTTGGCTAAATATTTGATACTGCAGGACATAGAGAATCTTCAACATTTTTCAGAGTTCATTAGTGTAGGGAAAGGTGGCCAGTCAAAGAAACCCATCCCAGCCCTGAGATCAGAGACAGTAAAAGAAACCCACCCTGGATCTAAGACCTGAACCAGTAAAATACTTTATCTCTGAACCCAGAACCAAAAAGAAATGTGCCCTGACTCTGAAATCAAAAACCAAATCAAGATGGAAAAAAAAGAAAAGATCTAACCATTCCCACCCTGGAAGTCTCCCTAGAAAGCTTCTCCCACCCCAAGAATTCCTATATAAGTCCTGACCCTCAGCCCTTTCCCTGCTGTCTTCTCCCACCCCAGGCTGAGGCAGCCACTCTCCTGGACCCTTCTCTCCTAATAAATCTCTTGAATGAGGTTTGGGTGAAGATCTCCTTTCACCAGAGCAGCAGCAGCAGAGCCTGGTTGGAGAACAGCTGAGGGAGTGAGTGAAGCTGTAACACTCTCGCTGCCCAGAGAACCTTCCCTGGCTGGGCTGAGTTGTTACATTCCCTGAAGACAAGCAGTGGAGAATTGAAGTCTTCAGCTGGCCACTGTAGCAGCTTCACCTGGAAGGCCCTCCCCTGCAGGAGCAGAGCTGTTAACACTGGGGAAGCCTTTCCCTGAAGCAGTCTGTAAGCTGCTACCTGTGCTTACTGTGGCCTGTAGTGTTCATTGGCTCCCAACTGCCTGAATACTTTCCATCTGAACTGTAACACTCAGTATTCACTGGCTCCTGAATGCCAGAATACTTTTCTATTCAAACTGCAGTGATCAGTATGACCAGGCTCCTGACTGCCAGGATCTCTTTCCATCTGGGCTGCACAAATACCTACAATCAGAATTTTGATATTTCAGTCATTGATGCTAATAATACCGATGTGCAGAAATACATAGTACAAAATGGCAGAAATATATTTAGGAGAATTTTGGAAATATAATGTCAAGACAAAATTGAACATTTTTTAAAAAATGAAACTGAAATGAGCAACTGAAAAGCTTTTTTTTTTTTTAAATCACATTACATATTTTTGTTTGTTTGGGAGGAGGATGCATATACCAGGGCTCAACGATGGAGGTCAGAAGATAACTTGTACTCCTACTATATGAGTCCAGGGGGTCACATGGTTGCCAGGCTTAGCAGGAAGCAGCTGCTGAGCCATCCAACAGTTTTAAAATTAAACATTCTAGCCAGGTGTTTAATGCCAACACTGGGGAGCTGGAAGCAGGCCGATTTCTGAGTCTGAGGACAGCCTTAACAACATAGAGAGTTCAAAACCAGTCAGGGATATATAGTGACACCTATATGTATGTGGTGGTGGTGGTGTGTGTAGGGGGAGTAAGCCTTTTAATAGACTTACTAATTTGGCACTTTTATGCTGAAGAAAGATAGTAGGAAAATATTAAAATGTCTTTGTTTTTAGTAACTAACCATTGTGCTTCTATAAAAGCAAAAAAAAAAAAAAAAAATACATAGTCTCAGATCTGAGCTAAGGTGTTTTAGGCAGCCTTGGAGGGTGGTGCCAGTTTAACAGCATGCATAGTGCAAACTGCATTTTCCTGAGTTAGAATGAAAAGCTGCAGAGAAGTGAGATTCAACATGAGTGATGCTCCCAGAGATATCCTGGATTCTTTTTTTAAAAAATATTTATCTTTATTTTATGTGTTCTGGTGTTTTGCTTGTGTATGTGTCTGTATGAGGGTGTTGGATCCTGGAGTTACAGACAGTTGTGAGCTGCCATGTGGGTGCTGGGAATTGAACCCAGGTCCTCTAGAAGAGCAATCAATGCTCTTAACCACCCCGAGCCATCTCTCCAGCCCCAATATCTTGGATTCTTTATGTGCTTGATTTTGAATTAATTTTTTGGTTGTCATGTGCTTTACTGTTGCCTTTTTCACTACCTCCAGATTCAATTATGTGACTGTTTTAGTTTGGGTTTCTATTGCTGTGAAAAGACACCATAACCACAGAAACTCTTGGGAAAAAAATTTTTTAAAAATTAGGTATACAGTATTCTGCATGCATGCATGCCCGCATGCCAGAAAAGAGCACTAGATATCATAGATTTCATTATAGATGATTGTGAGCCACCATGTGGTTGCTGGGAACTGAATCCAGGACCTCCCGAAGAGCATCCCACACTTTCACTCTCTGAGCCATCTCTCCAGCTTAACCACAAAACTCTTATAAAGGAAAACATTTAATTAGGGCTGGCTGACAGTTTGAGAGGTTTTGTCCATTATCATTGTGGTGGTAAATTTGGCAGTGTGCAGGCAGACATGATGCTGAAGGAGCTGAGAGTTCTACATCTGGATCCGAAGGCAGCAGGAGACTGTGTGCAATACTGGGCATAGCTTGAGCATATGAGACCCCAAAGCCCACTCCCAGTGACACACTTCCTCCAACAAGACCACATCTCCTAATCATGGCACTCCCTGGGCCAAGCACTCAAACATATGGGGGCCATTCCTATTCAACCACCGCAGTGATCCTGAATGGGACTGTGAGTCACAGTTTATACTCACAGCTGTGGTCTAGCTGGGCATGGGAAGACACATCTACATTCCAAGCATTCAGAAGATGAAGGCACAAAAGTCAAGAGTTTAAAAATAAATTTGCAAATAGAGCAATATGAAACCCAGTCTTAAAAAAAACAATAAACACAAGGGCTGGAAAAAAGGCTCAGTAGTTAATATATTTTCTTTTTGGCTTCTGAAAGCACTGCTTCATATGTTACTTACATTGACAAAGACACAGACATAAATCTCTTTCTTTAAAAAAAGAAACAGCTGAGAGATAGCTCCATTGATAAAATGTTTGCTGTGCAAATGTGAGGATTTGAGTCCAACCCCCAGCACCTGTATAAAAAGCCATTGTGATGGCACATATTTGTAACCCTAATACTGGGGATGATCCCTGGGGCTTGCTAGCTAGCCAGCCTAGCCAACTCCATGAGCTTCTGGCTAGTGAAACACCCTGCCTCAAAAAACAACATAAATTATCTTCTGGCCTCTATTCACTACACACTTGTAGTGTACAAATACATACATATACACAAAATAGGGGGAGAGACCATGTCTTAACATGTCTACAGGCATCTACCTTCTGACCTCAGGTGGACCTTAATTGTTCCTATTCTAGCAAGTACAAAAGATGTAGTGGTGTAGATGTACCTCCTTCAGAAAGAGCTGCCAATCCTGCTGTTGCATGAGCTATGGAAGTTCACTGAGGGCTGCATCTAAAAAGGGCTTTCAACAAGGGCAGCTGTTGCACTGATATGAGCATCCCTGTAACTATACAGAAGTAGTGATGTGTGAAAACCTGGATAAAAAACAAACATCAAAAGCCCAGCCCACACCCCAACACACCCTTTTCCTATGAAGCATGTAACTGAATTTTTTAAAAGTTGTTGACCTGGAAAAATAGAATAGGAGTCATGGCTCATACTTTTAATCCCAGCACTCAGGAGGCAGAGGCAGGCCCCTGTGAGTTTCAGGCCAGCATGATCATAGTGAGTTCCATAGCTGTGGGGAGTATGTAGAGAGAACCTGTTAAAAAATGAAAACAAAATGTAGTTGGGGTTAGCCCTTGATTGGTAGAATACATGCCTGCTTTTCACGTGATCTTGGGTTCAGTCTTCAAACAGGAAGACACAGAGAAGAAAGAGGAAGAGATGGTGGTGGTGGAGGAGGAGAAGGAGTAGAAGGAAGAGGAGGAGGAGGAGGAGGAGGAGGAGGAGGAGGAGGAGGAGGAGGAGAGAGGCCAGGAAGCAGAGGTCAGCTTGCAGTGAGCCAAATGTAGATGGGGATGGAGGAAGTACAGGGCATGGTGGAGGTGGAAGAATTATTTCCTAGGAAAAGGAATATTATGGACAAATATTTCACTAAAGGATGTTTCCCCTTGTGAGTATTCATATAAAAAGCTTGCCAGGAGAGCTTTCTGCCCATGCCTACTTGCTGTTTTGTTCACCCCCACAAGTGTGATCCTCACTCTGTGTGCCAATCAGCTTTATAGTATCCAGTGCAGTGAGTAAGGAGAGAAGGCCATGATTGAGTGATCACAATGAACAGGTCCCCAGTGCAAGCCTAGTACAGAAACAATGTTGTGCCCTAGTCACAAGACCCCTGAAGAGACCATCAGAGATGCGAACTCTCTGAAATGCAAAAGTAAGTTTTATTGAAAAGTACAAGCTGAGGCTGGAGAGATGGCTCAGAGGTTAAGAGCACTGACTGTTCTTCCAGAGGACCTGAGTTCAATTCCCAGCAAAACCACATGGTGGCTCACAACCATCTATGGTGAGGTCTGGTGCCCTCTTCTGTAAAACTGTATGCATAATAAATAAATAAATCTTTAAAAAAAAAAAAAAAGAAAAGAAAAGAAAAAAAGAAAAGTACAAGCTTCAGCAAGGACCCTGTCACTAACAGACTACATAGTGGTGGCCAGAGGAGGTACTCGCCCCTCTGCAAGTTGGGTTTTTATTTTTTAAAGTTTTTTTTAATATTTATTTTTATTTTATGTGAATTGGTGTTTTGCCTGCATGCATGACTGTGTAAGGGTGTCAGATCTTGGAATTACAGACAGTTGTTAGCTGCCATGTGGATGCTGGGAATCAAACTCAGGTCGTCCGGAAGAACAGTCAGTGTTCTTAACCCCTGAGCCATCTCTCCAGCCCTGCAAGCTGGGTTTTAAAGGCACAAACCTCAAGGTTACACATCAATTAGGGGTCTTAGTATGGATAAAATTCTGATTAGTTTGTTTTTAGGGACTTTCTACAATTCCTCTGTTATCTTAGCTTTAAGGTTGTCTGGTTGCAGTCAGACCCTTTTTCTATAGACTGTCTCCTGTGCTGGGACCTTCCATGGCTATCAGATGACCCTAGGCTACCTCCTGTTTTGTACTTTGTACTCAGCAGAACTCAGGCCTGTTTCAAGATGGGGTTAGGGGCTTGCTTAAAATGGAGGTGCTTCCCTGGTTCTTCACTATCCCCCACACAGAAAAACCCAAACTGTGTCTACTCAGGTAGTAATGGAACACTGGACCAGTAGAATGGTATAGTGAATCACCCAGTACTACAGAGCTGTCTTGATTTGCATGGTGGAAATTCATGCAAAGTGGCTCACCCAACAAGAACCCATCAAAAGTGGAGATCCTGCTTTATAGCCCATCCTATATGCAAGTAGTATGTGTGTGTATTTATATACATATATATATATAATTTATTATGGTAGAGTCAGAATAGTGGTATGTTTTATTTTTTAACTTTTTAAAAATCTATTTATCATGTATATAGTGTACAGAAGAGGGCATCAGATCTCATTATAGATGGTTGTGAGCCACCATGTGGTTGCTGGGAATTGAACTAAGGACCTCTGGAAGAACAGTCAGTGCTCTTAACCTCTGAGCCATCTCTCCTGTCCCCTATTTTTTAACTTTTTAAATTACATTATTTTCCCCTTTTCTTTGCTCCCTACAAGCCCTCCTATGTACCTGTCCTTTTTCTTTTTCAAATTTGTGGCCTCTTTTTTCATTAATTGTTACATGCATAAATATATATGTATGGCATATACATATATCTTCCTGAATATAACCTGCTTGATCTGTATAATATTACTCTTTTGTATGTTTTCAGGGCTGACTATTTGATGTTGGATAAACAACTGGTGTGCTCCTCCCTGGGGAAGCCTAGCTCTCCCAGCCTCAGCATTCCTTAATGGCCTGCAATTCTGTCTAGGAGTAAAATCTCATCGTTCCCCTGGTCACATCAGTATTGTCTATTGGTATTGTCCTTTTTAAGTTCATGTTGGTGAGACGTTAGAGGTAGAGCTTC
This sequence comes from Sigmodon hispidus, assembly GCA_004025045.1. Classification (NCBI taxonomy): domain Eukaryota; kingdom Metazoa; phylum Chordata; class Mammalia; order Rodentia; family Cricetidae; genus Sigmodon; species Sigmodon hispidus. Next base: position 124,758 of record PVIH01004034.1, on the reverse strand, counting down.
TGGCGTTACTAGGAGACGCAGTTTGACAGGAAACTACCGGATCCTTCATCCTCTGCCCTCTGCACTGCTCCCTAAGGGTTAGATGTAGAGTTGTTGAGTAGAAGTAACCATTAGGACTGGGCTCCGGCAGGTGATCTCTATGGCACTGCCACACCTGCTGCTAACTACCAAGTATGCTCGATGAATGTTTCTTTTTTGCCCCTATCCTGGTCTAAGAGGTAAATTCTTTAAACAGCCTACAAAATCCCCTCCTAGTGAGTTCCTAGTTCCAATATGTGTTATCAGTCTCTACCAGGCCTACAAAGCTTGATAAATCCTGTTCACTAGCTATGAAAATAGCTGCTTTTGAGTCTCTATAGATCATTCCATCTGAAATAACAATGACATGCACATCCAAAAGATATTTATTTCTCAGCTGGCCATGCGACCTAGTGACCTGATCTCTTCTCTGGGCACACTCCTGCTGGCGTAGAAATATAAATGTAAAATGTGGTGTGTATGTGTGTGTATGTGTGTATTTGTGTCTTGCCTAGATCAAGAAAAAATAAAGAAATAAAGATAGGCATGACAATATGAAAAAACAACCTAAACGCCCATCAGGAAGGGCTCTGAGTAAATAGCTCTTTAATGGTTTCTCACTGGGCATGGTTCCGTCCAATGCCTGGAGTAAACACTGATATGGCAAAATGTAAAGTAAATACTGTAGAATGGAAAGATTATGATGGTGTATTTTTGTTTTTAATCCCAGTACTCAGGAAGCAGAGGATCTCTGTGTGTTGAAGGCCAACCTGGTCTACATACCCAGTTCCAGGCCAGTCAGGGCTACACAATCTCTCTCTCTCTCTCTCTCTCTCTCTCTCTCTCTCTCTCTCTCTCTCTCTCTCACACACACACACACACACACACACACACACACACATGATTTCTTGAATTATCTGTGAATAAAAGGTGAATAGGAATTTGGAACCTGGGAAACATAAGGGGTATACAGTGGATATAGATTTTTTGTGAGAAATTCAACTTGTCTATGTATTTGAAAATGTTCACAGTAAAATGTTAATAGTTCCTACAGTCAAGGGAATAAGAGATTTTATTTTTAGCCAAATATGAATGCCTATAGACTAGAGACTTAGATTTATGTTGCCTCCCAATAACATCCCTACATAGAGCAAAGCCAAATCAAGACACTAACTACACTGGTGGTTATTACTGGGAGGTTGGGACATATCTGACACAAGTCTCAGATGCTAACATGACATTCTTAGCTTGGGAATAGTGAAAGAGAGTGGCCTGCTGTGCCTTACTGTCCTGGCAGAGAAGAGATGCTCTAAAGAGAGACACTGGCGCCACTCCACTTGTCCACTGAGTCAAAACAATAAGCTCCAAAGAATTAAAAATTCCCCAGGAGCTGGGCAGTGATGGTGCATGCCTTTGATCTCAGCACTCCAGAGGCAGAGGCAGGTGGATTTATGTGAGTTTGAGGCTAGCCTGGTCTACAGAGTGAGTTCCAGGACACTCAGAGCTCTCCAGATAGCAAAGAAACTCTGTCTTGAAAAACAAAACAAAACAAAAAGCAAAAAAAAACCCCATACAAACCAGAAAGAGAAAGGCTGAAATCTGATGCCAGCCAGATGAGGAATTTGTTTCTCAGGAAGAGATTTCTGGTTCAGTTTATCCACATGCTGGCAGGTGGAGCAGATACAATGATGGGGACCTTACCTTGGTCAACACTGCTTAGTTACATCTATTTCTTCTCTCTCTCTCTCTCTCTCTCTCTCTCTCTCTCTCTCTCTCTCTCTCTCTCTCTCTCTGTGTGTGTGTGTGTGTGTGTGTCTCCCTCCTTTCTTTTCTCTTCTTCTCTTCTTTTCTGGAGACAGGGTCTCTCCTGGCTGCCTTGGAACTCTCTCTGTAGGTCAGGCTGGCCTTGAACTCACAGAGTTCCACCTGTCTTTGTTTTTTTGGTTTTGGTTTTGGTTTTTTTTTTTGTTTGTTTGTTTGTTTTTGTTTTTTTTTTTTTTGTTTTTTTTTTTTTACAGAATCTGCTTATATGGCGCCCAGGATAGCCTCAAACTCTTGATCTCCTGTCTCAGTGCCCAGTGCTGGGATTATATTTGTGCATAACTAGCTAAGCTTATTTAGTCCTCTTCCTTCTCTTTCTTTTTTTCCTTCTGTATTTTTTTTTAAGACAGTGTCTCATTACATAGAATTGGTGACTCTGGAACTTGCTAACCTCAGACTCACAGAGATACACCTACCTCTGCCTCTCGAGTGTTAGAATTACAAATGTGTATCACTGTGCTCAGCTCAATATTTTTTAGATCATTTTTATTGTTTTAATTATGTGTATGTGTTTGGGAGGTCTGTGCACATGAATGCAAGTACCTACAGAGGTCAGAGATGTGAGGAATTGGAACAACAGGCAGTTGTAAACCACCTGAGGTGGGTGCTGGGAATCAAATGCAGGTTGTCAGGAAGAGCAGTATGTGCTCTTAACCAATGAGATATTTCTGCAGCCCCCAGCTCAATCTATTTTGTATTTTTTTTAAAACTTTTTATTTATTTATTTGCCTTGATGTTTACCTGGAACTGGAACCGCAGACAGTTGTGAGCTGTCATGTGGGTGCTGGGAATTGAACCCTGGTCCTCTGGAAGAGCAGTCAGTGTTCTTAACCGCTGAGCCATCTCTCCAGCCCCTCTATTTTGTATTTGTGAGACAAGAACACGAAGGACATGAGAGCAGGACGAAATTCCGATCCAGCTCTGAACTTTATTTTTTTCCTGCCAGAAGTTAAATAGGGACTCAGTGTGAGAAAACACACAGAGCCTGGAATAGGGGGAGGATCATTGTATTAGGTGCCAGGGTTGAGGGAGGTTCACAGTCAAAGAGGCATTTTGCTAGCCGAGGTAGGGTTACTATGGAAATCTATTATCAGTCAAAAGCCTGAAGAGAGTCACCTGTGATCTGGGAGGAGTAAAAGGAAACCGCCTGAATTCATGGCATAGCTTAACAATGGGTGTTATAATCTTCTGGCTCCAGGCAGATAAGAACTCCTGGCATGCCAGACCACAGGTGGTCACATGGTAAAGCCAACAAGGTGGGCAGAGCACTCAGTGTACAGAGGGCACACTCCTAGGCGTGGCTAAGTAAATTCGTGCCCACGGGTCTCTTAAAAGGAGCTGCCACATGAAAGTCGGTCTCTTCTCTCTTCTGCTTCTCTGTCCCTGTACTTGCCTGGCAACTCTCCTGAATAAACTCTGGTGTGGCTCTGGTAGTGTGTGTGTGTCTGATCTCATGCACGAAACTGTGGGATGTTCTGTGGGAGCTTGGCAGAGGAGAATGGAGGCCTGGCTTGGGAAGTCTCAGAGGGAAGTTTAAAGACTGTTAGGACCATTTGTTATTTTGAATTAAGTTCCTGTGATTTTGTTAGTTTGGGGCTGAAGAATCAGCTGTGATTAACAAGATAACAGAACTAAGAAAGCAAAACTTTATTTTGCTGGGATGGTTGATGCTGGTTGGCAGGAGCTAAAAAATTAGTTTTGATTAAGAAGAGGTGAAATTTTCTGGGAAGTGTTTCCTGAGAGTCCAGAGAAGCTGTGTTCCAGAGGTGGCCAAAGTTGTACCTTGTGCTGGCAGCCGGACTTGGTGATTTGCGTGTCTAGGTGGTACTGAGTTTGAAGGTTCACAATGAACTGCCGAGGCTTGGCACTGTGAGAGGCCAGGAAAGACCACTGGTGAGGGTATAGCCTCAGTGGCAGCTGAAGGCCCAGGCCTGAAGGAGTCACATAAAGAAGCTGAGGCTTGCCACTATAAAGAGAGCCAATGAGAGGCTATTATTGAAAGTGTAGCCCAGTTGCAGTGGAAGACTCCAATATTTTTGGAGATTACAATTGTATGAATTAATAAAAGTCCACAGTCAGATATTGGAGGAAAGCTGGAATATCAGAGGGATAAACCACAGCCACTTCTTACCCAGCCAACTCCTCTGTCACACACTGATCAGAGTAGATCCCCCTCGCCTCTCCTGATCCTTCAACTGCCAGTCTAACTGAATTCTACAATGGCCACTCTCTTTGTCCTCAGCCTGCTCTAACTGACCTTCATGGCTTGGCTCTGTGGTTGACTCTCTGATATTTCCATCCATTTTTATACCACCAGATACCAATCCCAAGGGATGACCATCAGGAACAGCAGCAGTAGCAAAGGAGTGGAGCCAGCTGGAACCTAGAAGACAAGCTGTGTGTGCTGCAGAGGGCGGAGCCCGAGGAAGTGACCCAGGCCCTTTGGAGAAGTCCAGAAGATGATGAGTGTGGATCCTAGCCACTGGATGGTTGGAATTTGGTGTTGCTTTGATTTGATTGTGACTGTGCCCCATCCCCTCTTGAATTAAAGTATTTTACTGGAGCCCACAGTTAAGGAACTGAATTTTAAAAGACTTTGGATTGTAAAAGAGATGGGCTATTTCAAAGGGACTGAAATTTTAATGTGTTTGGATTTGTAAAGACTGGAATTTTTAAAGCTATGTATGTTTTTAATGTGAGGTCTTGAGGATGAATAAGGAAGAAAGGGTTGCAGCTTAATAGTAACAAGGGGCCAGTTGTCACTGGCTGCTTTTGTGGATCAGCTTGACACAAGTTAGAATCATCAGAGAGGAAGGAGGAGCCTCGGGTGAAGAAGTGCTTCCACTAGACCCAGCTGTAAGGCATTTTCTCAATTAGTTATCAATGCAGGAGGGTCCAGCCTGTGTGGGTGGTGCTGCCCTGGGGCTGGTGCTCCTGGATTCAATAAGAAAGCAAGCCAGTAAGCAGCACTCCTCCATGGCCTCTGCATCAGCTCCTGCCTCGGGGATCCTGCCCTGTTTGAGCTCCTGTCCTAGCTTCCCTTAGTGATGAACAGCAATGCCAGATAAACCCTTTCCTCCACAACTTGCCTTTTAGTTATGGTGTTTTCGTTGAAGCAATTGAAACCCTAACTAGGACATTTGCTTATGACCAGTTCTCATAATGTAGCTCAGATTGCACTTGAATTTACTATTAACCTAAATTGATCTTGAACTTTTGGGTTGTAGAAAATAGTGGTCTATCTGTACATTCCAAAAAGATGTACCCAATAATCACAAGGATGATACTGCACGCGCACCCAGAGGAATAAATGGCTATTTAGGGGCTAAGATAGCCCAAGATATCTTGGGTCCTGGCCTGTAACATTTGAACACCCCATGGTCATTGAAGTTTTTATCAGTCAGTCAGATTTGTTTAATGTGAGTGGAGAGATGGGATTCTTAGTTTGTCACTCCTCCTCAAAAAAGGTCACCTGATGAAGTTACAGGGATTTGCAACACAAGGGGAAACTGGCTGTGGTGGACACGGAAAAATTTTCAGGTGTCTGAGGCAACACAGTGGGCTTCTCCTCACCATGGTCTGGGTATCATATCTCTTATAGATGAGGTAAGAGATATTAATAGAAGTTAGCTAATAGTAGATATGCATGGAAAATTCTAAAGGAAAATATTTAATCGGGCAGATACTTTGTTTGCCACCATGAGGACTTGACCGGTCATCCTGACTTGTTGGGCTTCAGATGTTTGTTTATTTTAAAGATTTATTTTTATCTTATACATATGAATCTTTGCCTATATGTATGTATACCTTGAGCATGTCTATTTTTCCAAGGAGGCCAGAAGAAGGTGTCAGGCTCCCTGGAACTGGAGTTAGAGATGGCTGGAAGCCTCCTCCTGGCTGCCAGCTTCTCTGCCAGAGCAGCAAGTTCTCTTGACTTCTGAGCGACTCTCCAGAGTTATCCCCTCCCCGCCTTTCATTGCTAAGATTTTCTTTCACCTGGGGCTTCACACATCCCAGGCAAGCACTCTACTGCTAAGCTAATTCCAGCTCTGGGCTTTAACTGTTTTGAGACAAAACCAAGGACTATCACAGACTGATTCCATCCTGGAGGCAACAGTGAAGGAGAAGTATCCAGAACAGGAGAAGACTCCTAGGGAGGGGGGAATCAGAGGCTTGGGGAGAGCATTTCCTGAGGATGCAGCCTGGATGAACTGGAAGGCTGTTTGCTGAATGGTAGAGTATGGGAGACACATTGGTTCCCATGGAGTTGCATGAGAGCTCAGCAGTGCTGTAGAGAAGAGGACCCCGCTTTTCCCCAAAGCTTCATGACTGCCCTACAGCTCTGAGTCCATGATCTGAGACAGAGCTAACTGATTTCCCTGAAAGGGAGAAGATTGTGTATGAAGAAAATTTCATGTGGTTCTCTCCAGATACTTTGTTTGCCTGAGTTTCCATAGCTCCATGGAGAATTTACATGCAGACAGCTCTAACTCAGTGGGAGGCTGCCAGGGCTCAGAGTGGGTGGGATGGAGGCTGATGCTGAGCTGCCCTGCTAGACTCCTCACCACACCAGAATCCCTTCTAGTTACACTGTGCTCTGCACATCACATCAGACCACATCCCACTCTTCCCTGCTGTCTCAGGCCCTAAAACCATCTCTATGAGGGCTCCTTGAGGTTAGCTTTGCTGTGTGAGAGCCTTAAAATCTAAGGACACTGAAGAGACTGAGCATGTAGAAAAGATATCTTGTACACTTTTCACAATAAAGATCATTAAGAGATATTCATTAACTTTTGTTTGTTTGTTTCTTTTGACTTGATTTTTATGACAGGGTTTCTCTGTGTAGCCCTGGCTGTCCTGGTACTTGCTCTGCAGACCAAGTTAGCCTCAGACTCACAGGCATTCACCTGCATCTGCCTCTCAAGTGCTAGGATTAAAGGTATGCACCACCATGCCCAACTCCATTGAGGTATATTAAACTGAGGTTATAGCTATGTCTTAGTTAGGGTTTTATGGCTGTAAAGAGACACCATAACCATGGTAATTCTTATAAAGGAAAATATTTAATTGGGCAGCAAAAAGAGACAGTGAGCCACTAGGCCTGACATGAACTTCTGAAACCTCAAAGCCCACCTCCCAGCGACACACTTCCTCCAACAAGGCCACGCCTCCGATAATAAAAGATAGCTTTGACCAAAAGATTTTGAAAGATTGATGTATTAAAAAACACACCTTAAAAAAAAAGAGCTATAAAGAAGTCATTTCTTTATGTAGTCTTTATGATTACATCATAAAGAGAGGATAGTTACGATTACATTCAAATATCTGAACCCGTGATCTGAAGGAAAGTTGATTTTAATATATGTAAATTTGTAGAAGGGAAATAGGGTATAGATACCCATGACCATTTGTCAAGGGTTATAGAATGTCTCACCGAGTGGTGGTAGTGCACACCTTTAGTTCCAGAATCTCAGGGAGGCAGAGGCAAGCAGATCTCTATGAGTTTGAAGCCAGCCTGGAGTACAGAGTGAGTTCAAAATAACCAGGGCTGTCAAACAGAGAAACCCTGAAAAAAAAAAAAAAAAGACAAAAGATAAAATGTGCCCAGAAACACAGTCTGATCAAAATAAAGCAAATCTTGTTGCCTTCTTCAGCAATTGTTTTGACAGGTAAAGAGGGTCCTCAGAGAAAACAGGAAGCAGTGTCCATGGGTGAGATTTGTCCTGCCCAGCCCTGTCACAGAGCTATCCCAACACATTTCCTGTACGCATGTTGTCGTGACTCTGCTTCCTGGAAGATCAGCTGACACACACTGGAATGCACATGGTGTGATTTAATACACACACAGAAGTCACAATCACACAGAAGCCCTAGGGGTGGGTGGTACCAGAAGCAGGTTCTCCTTTGGACAGTTGTGGTGATTTGAGAATGGCCACATTAGACTCGTATGTTTGAGTGCTCGGGTCACAGTGAGAGGAACCACTGGGGAATGAGTAGATGTGGACTTGTTGGAAGAGGTGTGTTAATGGAGGTGGGCTTTGAGGTTTCAAAAGCCCATGCCAGGCCCAATGTCTGTCTGTCTCCGTCCGTGTGTCCATCTCCCCCCCACCACCACCATGTGCCCACAAAGCTCTTAGCTATTGCTCCAGCACTTGCCTGCCTGCTTCCCACCATGAGGATCAAGGACTAACCCTCTAAAACTGTAAATAAGCCCTTAATTGCTTTCTTGCCTTGGTTATGGTGTCTCTTTATCATAATGGAACCGTAACTAAGCAGAAATATTGAAAAGGGCCAGCAGGGTGTTGAAAATGTCTTCTATTTAGACCGAGGTGGTAGCTTTGTTCATATGGTCAATAAACATACACTAAGTACCTGGGTCTTCCGGGCAAAGCAGTGTCTGATGAAAAGATGGCCCATCTGGTGGTAAGCCGTGGATAAGCAGCCAGCAGTGACCACAAGAAGCCAATTAGGATGTCCTACAGTGATCTCTCCTTACTGTACCAGCCACTCCCCAAAAGCACCATATCCCAGCAAACTGTGAGGTGCTGGGGAAAGCTAGGGATAGTTTTCTCCATACATCCCATTTTTTTAAAGGTTTATTTATTTATTATGTATACAGCACACAGAAGAGGGTATCAGATATCACCATAGATGGCTATGAGCCACCATGTGGTTGCTGGGAATTGAACTCAGGACCTCTGGAAGAACAGTCAGTGCTCTTAACCTCTGAGCCATCTCTCTAGTCCCGCATCCCATGTCTTAGTGTTTGTAACTGATGGACAGGTACTGCTACGGTCTGTGAGGAGGAAATCCTCCCAGAAGGAATGAAGACGCACATCCAGTGCCAATTGTTCACTAGTACACCCTGCACCAGCAGTCTCTCCTGCCAGGTGATGGAGGAGGCCAGTTCAGCAGAAGATCTGGGCTAAAGCCCTACCTTTCCACAGAACAGGATGCAGTAGGGCAGTAAGGGGGCACAGAAACAGCCTCTGGGAGCTGGATCCCTATGTACTGTATACCGGAGCCAAATCAGGACAGAGGGCGGCTGCGATCCTTGCCAGCTGTGGAATGGAACTGAAAGTAAGAAGACTAGCTCTTCCAAAAAAAAATGTTTGTGGGAAGGGAAGGTGGGTTTAGGAGGAAATGAAAAGAGAGTAAAGAGAGAGAGAGAGAGAGAGAGAGAGAGAGAGAGAGAGAGTGTGTGTGTGTAGGGAGGACAATGAATAGGGTGAGAAACCAGTGAGAGCTGATATGAAGAGAAGGAGGACTTGGGAGACAAGGCAGCAGGTGAGCTAGGGAAAGGTTAAATGGACAAGGGGAAAGAAGGGCATGGGTGCAGAGAGCTGGACAGAGAGGAGAAGAGACGAGCAGGATGGAAGCTCTGAACATGGGAGGCAGAGAAGGAACCAGAGGATGCAAGGGAGACATGGAGAGACAAGACAATAGAGGAAGGATGGAGAGACAGGAGGAGAGGAACACAGTGCCGGAGGAAAGCGATGAAGAGCACAGTGTTACAGCTAGAGAGGCTCCATTTTATTCCAGGCATCCATCTTGGCACCCACCAGCCATTAGTCTCTGACTCCAGTCCTTGGAAGATAGGTTCCCAGAAACCCTGACTCAGTGACCCCCACCTAAAAATGGATAGCCTACTAGTTATATGATTACTTTTTTGCTTCTGTAACATGCTTTTGAAGATACCTAGAGATTTTGAGTTGTCTTAAGCACTCATCCTGGCAGAACAGAATAGTTTTTACTCATTTGCTTAGATATTGAAGGTTTTCATGTGGTTTTACGCTTTATAAGTCCTTCTCTACACCATTCCTTTATAGCATCTCAAATCTGGCTCAGAGACTCTGTCCTGATAACAGCTAATCAATAAATCTTTTCATTATAATTGGGTTGAGTCTATGGTTCTCTGTAACAAAGGAGGAGTGGAGGGGGGGGAAGACTGATGGTGTCTGTGGAGGAGGCAAAGAGGACAAAGGCACCAGTCCTCAGGCAGGGTCACTGGTGGGCCCAGCTTCTGGGTCTGTTGCCAAACGGAATGGCTTCTAGGAGAGAGGCTGTGCTGCTCATGGAGCAAGGCAACCTCAGCCTGATTCTACTCTCCCAAACCCACTGCATTCTCAGCAACACCAGGTGAGCAGAGCAGTCAGTGTATTTTGAAACCAGGCCCCAGGCACTGTGTTCTAGGAGGGGGGTGGGAGCCAGAAACTGCAGGAGCTGACAATCTGATCCAAGGTGATGAGGATCCAAAGGCCCTCAAATTAGTAAATACCTGTTCTGGTTTGAGTATAAAAGTTCCCGAAACAGGCTATTTTGGAAGATTCTAGAAACTTTAGAAGTTAGGATCTAGTTGAGGAAGTATGACCCAGACGGTGTGTTTTTGAATATATACCTCATCCCTGGATTGCAGCTTCCTTCCGCTCTGCATTCACACCCTCCCAACTTCATGACTTTTTTTGTCTGGCACAGGCTCATAGCCAACAGAGCTCAGAACCCTGGGAAACTGTGAGCCAAACTAACCTGTCTCTTTAGTTTGCTAGATTTCTTCTCAAAGGTCTATTAAGGTTGCCCCACAGGACCAGGGCAGCCCCAACTCTGACACAAAGTTACTGAGAGTCTGCTCTGACTACACAGTATCCTTGTACCAAAAATTCCTTGTTTGTCATTTTTTTTTTTTAATGCTGGGAATAAAACCCAGGGCCTCATGCATGATAGAGCATCCTCAGCCCACAAGCAAATTCTTTACAAAAGTTATAGCTCAATTCATTTGACACTCGTGATGACCAAGCCACATGGAAGGAAATGAGTTACCCAAAGTCTCCCAGGTTGTAGTTGGATTATGAACCAGGATCCGTTTTAAGGAAAGATCTAACCCTGAGCCTTTGTTCTGAAGATTTCAGAAAAGCTATAGTAAGTAAACTCTACACACTGCTCTTCTAATGGCATTAGTTCTTCTGTGAATCAGGAGAAAGGAAGCCCAGAGCCCAATTCCTAATCCCCCTCAACCTCTCTCTTTGAGACAGGGTTTCTCTGTGTAGCCTTGGACCCTGTCCTGGAATTCACTATATAGACTAGGCTGCCCTCAAATGCCCTGAGATCCACTTGCCTCTGCCTCCCCAGTGCTGGGATTAAAGGCATGTGCCACCACTGCCTGACTGCAAACCCAATTCTAAAAGCCTTTCTACAACAAAAATTCATTTCTTGGGCTGGAGAGTTGGCTCAGCACCAGAGTTTGTTTCCAGAAGCTAGGTGCGGAGGTTCGAGATCACCTGGAACTCCCACTCCAAAGAATCCAGCAATCTCTTCTGGTCTCTGCAGGCACCTGTACTCATATACACATGCACCGCATAGACTTGTACACATGAAAATATAAGCCCTGGGGGCTGGAGAGATGGCTCAGCGGTTAGGAGCACCGTCTGCTCTTCCAGAGGACCTGGGTTCGATTCCCAGCACACACATGGCAGCTAACAACTGTCTGTAGTTCCAGTTCCAGGCAAACACCAAGGCAAATAAATAAATAAAGTTTTTTTTTTTTAAAAAAAAAAAGAAAATATAAGCCCTACATAGACAAGCACAAGAAAACATATAATTTTTATTTTAAAAATATTTCTTTCCACCAGGTGATGATGGCACATGCCTCTAATCCAAGAATTTGGGAAGCAGAGGCAGGCAGATCTCTTATTTTAAGGCCAGCCTGGCTACATAGTGAGCTCCAGGAAAGCTAGGGCTACACAGAAAAATCCTGTGTTGAAAAACAAACAAGCGGGTGCTGGAGAGATGGCTCAGAGGTTAAGAGCACTAACTGTTCTTCCAGAGGTCCTGAGTTCAATTCCCAACAACCACATGGTGGCTCACAGCCATCTATGATGACACCTGGTACCCTCTTCTGTATACATAATAAATAAATAAATAAATTTAAAAATTCTAATCATCTTATATAAAAAAAAGAAAAACAAACAAGCATGCAAAATATTTCTTTCCCATAGCTCATTTCCACAACAGCTAAGCCAACAGCTTAGCCTTCTGTGGCAGAAGGAATGATATAACCAGACACTTGCTGGTTCTAAAGGTTCTGCTGAAAAGCGACCTAAGCCCCTTTCATCACATTTCATTGGTCATATGACCCATTTCCCAGCCTTTTTGGTGAAATTACCACTGCTGTCAATGGTAAGACATGCAGGCTACCTAAACATCAGGAAAAAAAAAAGTTTTTACTCATGTATCCCAGGCTAGCCTCTTAATCATGAGATACTATGTAGCCAAGACCTGAACTTGTGTTCTTCCAGCCTTGGCCGGCAGCATGCTGGGATTACAGGCACATGTCATCCTGTCCAGCTGTTTTTCTTGTGTTTTCCATAAACAGTTCCTTTGTTGTCAATATCCAGCCTTTCTACAGCTACAAACTCTCTCTCTCTCTCTCTCTCTCTCTCTCTCTCTCTCTCTCTCTCTCTCTGTCTTCCTTCTTTCCTTCTCCTCTTTATCATATGCATGCACATGCACACTTTTTTTTCCTTATTCAGTGCTATTATTTTCTACCATTCCTTTCATTTGTCCCATTCAAATCAAATACTTCCTGTTAGGAATCTTTTTGCATAGGTTTTCCACCAGGGGGAGCCCTATACCACCACCTAGGAATTCTCACCAGCACTGGGCCCTTTGCCAAGCTAGGTCTCTGGTCCTTACCAGTCTTTCTTTGATTCCTGCTCTAACCACATTCCAGCCTATCTGGAAAGTTCATCTCAGATACCTGGCTTGGAGAATTTTCTCTGAGCCCCGAGGGATGAGAAGTTGGTTGATTTCTATCCTCTCTTTCTCAACCAGAGTCCTGGCTCTTACCTTGAGAGCCTTAGATTCATCAGCTTTTCCTCTCTACCTTGTTCCCACCAGGCAGCCCTCAACCAAGAGAGAGGCAGGAGCCTGAACAAATGTCTCTTCCATTTGTTCTTTAAATGATGCTTAGGACAAGGTTTTGAGATGAATCCTGTGCGTTTAGTCTCAGAACTTGTCTTGCATTCCTGCTTTTCTTGTGCTCCATCCTCTGGTCTCTGAATACACTTTACAAATAACCCACCTGTTCCAACATCCTGGGTCCAGGCTCTGCTTTTGGGAAATGATAGGGCACCCAGTCTGAGATCCAGAGGTTCATATTTTGGATACCCAAATCCTTTGCTATCCTGCCAATGCTCTGCTCACATCTTCACATCCCTTAGGCCATCGTGCCTGTCCCTCCAGTCTGCTGAGACCACCTGATGACAAAACTGTATCTGGTCCCCTGTTGTACCTGGTCCCCTGTTGTACAGGGCCTGCCCTTGAGGACATCATGCTGCAGACTCAGTGAACGAATAATGGAAAAACTGAATGTTCCTTTTTTCCCCTCAGTAATAGGTATTTAACATATAGCCCCAACTACACTGAGTAAGAATATCTACAGAGCTGCATCTCTAGCGTTCTCTCTCTCTCTCTCCTCTCTCTCTGTCTCTCTCTCTGTCTCTCTGTCTCTCTCTTTCTCTCTCGGCCTGGCCTTGAGCTCACTCTGTACCCTGAACTGTTGTTAGACCTATCTTCCTTCTGCCTCAGCCTATGTCACCTGAGGAGTTGGAGGACATGGTGCCTGTGCCTGTGGAGGGAGGCGGTTCTCAACTCAAGCATATGATTCCTGGGATCAAATTTTGGTCCTAAGGCTTGATGGCAATTGCCTTACCCACTGAGCCATCATGCTGGCTTGTAGCTTTCTGAGACAAGCCTTTACTCACTAACTCAGCTTAGAACTCACTATATAGTCCAGTCTGGCCTCAAACTCACAAGAATCCTGCTACCTCCCTCAGGCTTCCAAGAGCTCAAAGTCTTTTGTATAGAGCAAAAATAAGAAAAAGAAAAAGGAACTCCTGTGGGAGGGGTCCAAGAGAGCAGCACCATGGATGATGATTCACGAGGAACTTCCTGCACATTATCTGGGCAGAATCCCTATCCCTGCTCTGAACTTCTGGTTCTCCCAGACTCCTAGTGTCTTCCAGGCAGGACCTAGTTTCAAAACAATGCCCTCCTTGAACAGATGGCTATGAGAGCTGGGGTCATGGGCACCCTTGTCCTTTCCTAATGGTGTTGTACACTGAGGTTGTTACTTACTGTGGCCCAGTGCTCACACACTAATAAGGAGTTCATTACAACTGGGTAGTAAGGGATGAAGCCTGTCCTCTGTGAATTATCATAGCAGGGGCAAAGAGAGGTTGGGTGCTGTGTATAATGAGTTCTAGTCATGATTTCCCTACTTTTGATTCTTAACATTTTAAAATGTATTATTATAGCGTGTACCTATGAGCAGGATGCATGGGAAGGAGGACATCATGTGAGTAGAGAGGTCAGAGGTCAGAGGTCAGTAGAGTCTGTTCTCTCCTTCCATGTTTATATGGGTTCTAGGGCCCAGGCTGAGGTCTCCAGACATGTGTGGTACCCTGAGAACCATCCGACCAGCCCTTTGGCTTCTTAGTTCATAGATCCTCAGTGTCTTTCTATGACAGTGAATTGGCTAGGAGCCTAGGCTAAAACAGGTGTTGTGTTGGGTGGTGGCGGCAGTGGTGCATGCCATTAGTCCCACGGAAGACTTGGAAGAGCCACGCAGATCTCTATGAGTTTGAGGTCAGCCTGATCTACAGGGCAAGTTCTAGGACAGCCAGAGCTGCAAAGAGAAACCCTGTCTCTAAAACAAACAAAGCAAAACAATAAATCCAAGCAAGCAACCAAACAAACAAACAAAAATGTGTGTTATGAGCCTTCAAGCCAGGCACGACCCAATTTTCTTGTCGTTTACTTTTTACTTTTTGCTGGAGATAATTCTCACTTTACTAGAATTCGCTCATAAGGCATAGGGTGTTTCCCAAGGTTCCACTCAGATCATGGAAGAAACCCAAACAAAAACTGGTGGCCTGCCTGGTCTACAAAGTGAGTTCCGGAAGGAAAAGTAAATGGTGCCTGATTAAGTAATATTACTATCATATCAAACACAAAGAAACAATGCGTTTAATTATCATTTATTTTCAGTATAGAGCATCTGTTGAGTTCACCTTCTTGCTTATACCCTTTCCCCAGAAGGAAACCATCCAACAAATGGGAAGTCTGAGGTAGACCTGCATAGAATAGTGCGGTGTGACCTGGTATGGTCTTCTGCTGCCTCCATTCCTGCCCTTTTTCTCTTTCCTTCCTCCCCACTCCCCACATCTACTACAAGATCTCATTGTGTAGTCCAGGTTGCCTCAGAATTCCCCACATCCTTCTCCCCCAGCTACCCACTTCATCAGCACAAGGTTTCAGCCCTATCTTTTACCAGAAATGGCTGCATGACTTTGGGCAACCTTGACTCCCTGAGTTTCTCACTTCGTGATGGTATTGGTGAGACTATAGAGTGTTAATTGCAACTGCCCAACTAAAGCACGGTTGCTTGCATTGTAAAACGCTAAGGTAAATTAGCATTGACTGTGCTCTGTATCCTTCAATATCAACACATTTTTTTTTTTCACTTCATGGAGGCATCCCCAGGCCTGACCCCCTTCTGCCCTTAGCACCCCCATTTGGTGTCTGGATCCTTTTGGGGACCAGTCTTCAGAAGTCAGAGACAGACACTCCCCAAGGCTCCAGGTGACCACTCCTTTTTGACTCCGCCTCCAGGGAGAGAAGGTGAGGCAGGGGGCGGGGTTGGAGGTGAGGGTCCGCAGGATTGGTGAGTATGCTAGCTCTTCAGGTCAGTCCCACACCTGCCACCCTCCTATGAGTGGGCTACCTCTGTGCGAGCCAACAATGCTGCTGCTGCTACTGCTGCTGCTGCTGCTAGGATCTGGACTCAGCCAGGGTGAGTGACACAGGCTTCCTCCAGCCTGAATCACATTCCATACCTCCTTATTTTTTCTTACTCCCAACTGAGCAGACTTTTATAGCACCCTGAAGCCTTAAAATCCCTACTTCTTTCTTCAGATTCCCACACACCTACCTTCTCAAACACTCAGGAGCCCTGGCTCTGATTGCTTCCAGATCCCTCCACTCAGGCATTGCATTCAGGAACTCAGGGTGGAGGGTTTCAGTCTTCCCTCCATAATCCCCATAGTTAATGCTGGTCTTCCCAAGCAGCCTGGTGTTCCCAGCCCCTGATCCTGAGCCATCTGAACTGGCAATCACTTCTCTTGCCTGTGGGGGTCTGAGTAAGTTTTCTAGGCAGTGGGGGGGGGGAGGGGGGAAGATCAGGGACAGGAATTAGGTTCCTGTGGGTGGTTGGGTGAGGAAACCCCTTTAAGAGAGGCTTCTCTTGGTAACTCCCTCATCCTTGGCTACAGTAAGACATACAGACACAGTGCTAGCCCTGGCCTTACCTGAGTACTGAGGTGCAGGTGTGAGGCTTCTGCTCCAAGGCAAAATTACACAGGTCAGCATCACAGATGGCGCAAGAGCTCCGAGTAACATCTGCTGGGTAACCCAGCTCAGGGATACTCAGGACGACTCACTCTGGATATATACCAGCACTGAATCCTTGAGCCTGTACAATGCCCCATGGGTCCTAGCACTGCCAGTGGAGGCTGCCCACAGGTAGACAGAGCAAACAGACCCCAGCCTGACCTGCTCCACCTATGTTGGCACAAAGGGAGTGTTTCTTTGGTTCCAAACCTAGTGCTGCTGTCTGTCCCTCACCTGGGTCATTCATGGGCTTTTCCAGCCCCTGTGATAACAAATCCTGGTTAGGGGTGGAGTTGGGGAGCCATGTGGATGGTTTTAGGGTACTGTGCCAGAAGTGTCAGGTTAGGAGTGTCTCCCTTAGGGCTTGGTGGCTCCTGAGGTCAGCAGACCTTTCCTAGAAGCCTTTCTGTGTGCCAGAGTATCCAGAGCTATGTGAGTCAGAGATCTGTTCTGGAAGAGCACCCAAAAACTAGAGGGGCACACCCATAAGCAGGCACAGCACGGCTGCTTGGAGAGTGAGGCTGCGGTGAGGGGGCTGAAGAGAAGGCAGAGGCCTAACTAGAGGGATGGTTGAGCTCTGGAGAGGTAAGAAAGCTTGGGAGTCAAGGCTTCAGTCTCCACTGGGACTCGGGGTACAATGGAGCTGAGAGCTTTACCCTGAATTCATGGGAACCTAGGAACCACGGCAGGCTCAAGGCAAGTGTGTGAGCTGTTGGAAAAGGGCAGGCTTATCCAGAAAGGAATGTGCAGCCTAGCCTGGCCTCAAACTTACATCTAGCCAAGGATAACCTTCACTTCTGATCTTCCTGTCTCCACCTTGAAGTGCTGGGGATTACAAGCATAGGCTTTCATGTCTTCTTTATACACTGCTGGGGATGGACCCCTGGTGTGCGAGGTAATCACTCCACCACCTGAGTTACAGCCCCAGTTTCTCTAAACTTGGTTTTTTTCTTCCCAGAGCCCACTTGAGAACCCCCTCCCAGCCTCTAGTGTGGTACTTGAGGGAAACATGATTGGATTTAAGTTTAGTATGGAGCCCTTAAATAAGTTACTATGATGGGAACATGCTCTAAGTAATGGGTGACAGTCATACGGCCCAGGGCCAGGCTGTACCTCTACTGTCTTCCATTCTGGAGTGGGGAGTGGAGAGTGCAGTGGGCACAGACACTCAGCAAACAGATTTGGGAGGTTGGTCCTGCTCTCTCTTGTCAGTGTCCTCAGGCCTGCCATCCTTGCTGTCACTACACACAGGGTAAGAGGCACCAGTGAGCTGCACCTTAGCTCCAGGGCTGTGGGAGCATGGGGGCCACTTTCCCAGCCACTCTCCTTTTATCTTTCAAATGCAGGGTTTACTGTCACGCCTGTTGAGTGTTACTAGAGGTGCACCAGGACCCAGAGAAATGGCTGGACTCAGGCTAAGGAAGGAAGCTGACCTCAAGATAAAAATAAAAGATGATACGATAAATAGGGGCCTAAGCCAGAGTCTTAGGAGACAATAGAGAGTCTCAGAGACTCAGAGCTCCCAGACAGCCCTCCCCTGTGCAAGAATGTTATTCAGCTTATCTCTATGACAAATAAGCACCTAGCAATCAGCACAATAAATATTAAATGCCTGGTTGCATCTAAAATTGACAGGGGCAGAATAATGAGAATCAGGGCACTCTAGGGTAAGAGACAAGCCTGGTGGGATCTCACCTATACTATGGTCTACAACTCATTTTTCAACTCATATTGCCTTAAAGATCTGGATTGTTGTGGTGATATATTGTATATTTAATAAAATGAGTCTGGAATATCAGAAAGAGGAAACAAACCACAGCCAGTTCTCACCCAGCCAACTTCTCAGGCTGAACAAGGTAAATGCTGTCTTCACAGGTCCTCAGCCTGACTGGTCGCGCAGACAGAATGGCTAAATTTCTGCCTTCTCCTGCCTTCTATTTCTTTCTCTGCCCAGCTATTTTACTTCCTGGTTCAACTCTGTATCATAATCCTAGAGTTAGGATTAAAGGTGTGAGCTACCACTGCTTGGCTGTTAGGTCTTGAATTCACAGAGGTCCAAAAGTATCTCTGTCTCCTGAGTGATGGGATTAAAGGTGTGGGTCACCACTCTCTGACCTTCAGGCTTGACTCTGGGTAATTCTGTGCTCTGATATTCCACACTGATTTTATTAAGTATACAATACATCACCACAGATTGTAATTGAGTTTGTAATGTGCAGGGTACCATGAATGCCTCCTCTAACTTTTTTCTGTGAGTTGACACACTATACAAATGAAGAAATCAAAGCACAGAGAGATCTGTAATTTGTCCCAGTTCACACACCTAGAAAGTGAGATCAAACCTAGACAAGTTAAAACATTTAGGTTCTTCTCAGGCTAGTGCCCTTCACTAGGGACAGGAAATCTCTAACCTTGACCTATGGCCTTTATTTATCCCCCCAGCAACCAGGTCTCATGTGTATAAGCGTGGCCTCTTGGAACTGGCAGGGACCTTGGATTGTGTTGGTCCTCGATCACCGATGGCCTACATGAACTATGGCTGTTATTGTGGCCTGGGTGGCCATGGAGAGCCACGTGATGCCATTGACTGGTGAGTGTACACTGGGGCCCAGAGTACAAGATCCTCCAACTCCTAGGACAGCCAAAACCTAGGAGGAAAAACCCCAAACTGAAATCAAGTTTGACCCAAGAAGATCCTAGACCCTAGCATTCATTACTCTACATACAGGGGAGTTCCTGGGTTCTGGGGTCAGTGGAGAGACATCTTGGTATCAGTTACCCTACCCTGGCTGTGGGTTGATGACATCACCTAATAATAACATACAGCTATCTAGATTATTGTACAGCCCCCTGAGAATCCTTAATAGTCCCATTTCACAGATAAGAAAATCAAGCTACAGGATCATCTAATTGCTTACAGGGAATACTCTGTGAAAAGCCTACTCCATGCAAGCTGAGAACTAAGATCTTTCTTTGACACCCTATTCACCAACATGGCTCTGCTCAGGAACAAGTATGGTGCTCATTCCCACTTGATAATGAAGTCCCTGGGGCTCCCAGAGACTCAGACACTAGCCCTTTGCCACGAAGTTAATTAAGTGCTCAATGTAGAATGCATCGCCTCCTCCCTAGCTGGAGACAAAAACATCTTGGCTTGACCCTGAATCTTGGGTGCGTCTGAAGACAGCTATGCATTCCTACACCATGGCTGTCTCTGCAATTCTCTCCCTGAGTAAGCCTTCCCTGAAGCTTAGCTGAGGCTGCCACTCTCTCTGGACTCCCAGAGCCCCTCTGGCTATCCCACATCCTTTAGCTGATCTGCCTCCCTCCTCAAGGGCAGGGTTGAAGCTGAATGACGTGAAGCCTCAGCTGAGTGTTGACAGGTGTGGGTATCTCTCAGGAAACTGTCCAACAATAAATACTTACCGAAGTTTTATGGTAGGCTAGCTGGCCCTGGAGGACACTGTGAGGAGAGGAGATGATAGGGTTCCATGGAGTTCCAGTCTTAGAGGACAAATTGTACAAGGTTTATAGTGAGCCTCGTGATCAACCTGGAGGGAAAATGGTTTATGACAGGGTGTGACAAAAGATACTTCTAGCCTGAGGAGAGAGAAGGAGGCATGACCACTTCTGGGTGGAATCTGGTGCCTGGGGCCAGACCTAATGGCCAAGAAGGTCATTGGGTTGTCCAGGCAGAAGGCACAACCTGGACCCAGAAAGAAAGGGAAGCTCATAGAGATAGGCAGGGGTAGGCCCGGGTCTGGTCAGGGAGGAAGGCTAGTAGAATTCTTTCCCAGGATTGATATTGTGAGGGACAGCATGTCCATCAGAGGACACGAGCTCCTTGAAGATCTTTGTTGACAAGCCCTGGTAAGATAGGGAGATCAAGAGAGTTCACTCTTTCTTGCAACCAATAGGTTTGTCCACTCTGCACCCCCAGGTGCTGCCATCATCATGATTGCTGCTACACTCGAGCTCAGGAGGCTGACTGCAGCCCCAAGATAGACCGCTATGCATGGAAATGCATCGACCACCGCATCCAGTGTGGTGAGTGCCCACATCATGTACTCTGACTTCCCCATGTATTCCCTGGGCATCCTGCAAGATCCAAATGGCTACTGTGCCCTTGTAGTACGGTACCACTGCTTCCAGCTCTCCACAGACCACAGGATAGTGTTACCTAAGAAGTGACCTTTCACACAGAGCCCTTGAAATATATATTTCTCCAGTGTCTGGACAAAAAGGAGAGAAATGACATTAGGTGTAAACAACCTAAAAGTCCAGCAGGAGGGGACTAGGTAGACATGCTCATGATGTATCCAAACTGTAAAATATGCTCCGACTTGAAGAAAGGATGACGTAGCACCATACATTTGAGAGCCTGTCTGAAACAATAATAGCAACAACAAAAACCAACCAGCCAAACAGAAACTTCAATTAAAAACATGAACTACAGAGCTGGTGAGATGATACAGTTGTCTCTTCTTCCCTGGTGCTGAAGACAGAATGCAGGGCCTCCCTGGTGGGTGCTCTACTGAGATCCAGCCCCTCATGAGGCTTTTTCTTTCTCCTGCTTCAGCCTGTCAAAGGTTAGGATGACCAGTGTGCTCCACCTAGGGAGAAGCCAGGTGTTTACCTTTAGGTAATCTTTAGGTGTAGCTCAGGGAGGAGCATTTGTCCAGGTTGCCAGCACTAGGGCTCATGCTACCCTTTCATTTATGGTTTCTTTCAAGTGAGTGATCAGACAGACTGTGGGCAGGGGTAGGGTTGGGACAGTGAGACTCAGTTCTCTGAAGAGCTGAAAAAAAAAAAAAAAAGCAGGCTGTCCTCGTTCTTTTTCTTTTTTCTATTTGTTGACAGTACTAGGGTTAGACCTGGGCCTCAAACATGCTGGAATGCTGGACAAGTGAGCCACACAGGCCCAATTCTCACATTTTCTTTTTTCCCTTTCTTTCTTTCTTTCTTTCTTTTTCTTTTTTTAAAGATTTATTTATTTACTGTTTATACAGTATACAGAAGAGGGCACCAGATGTCATCATAGATGGTTATGAGCCACCATGTGGTTGCTGGGAATTGAACTCAGGACCTCTGGAAGAACAGTCAGTGCTCTTAACCTCTGAGCCATCTCTCCAGCCCCCTCTTTCTTTCTTTCTTTCTTTTTCTTTTTCTTTTCTTTTCTTTTTTTTTTTTTTATTTGAGACAGGGTTTTTCTGTGTAGCCTTGGCTGTCCTGGAATTCACTCTATAAACCAGGCTGGCATCAAACTCACAGAAATCTACCTGTCTCTGCCTCCTGATTGCTGGGATTAAAGGCCTGCATCACCCCTGCCTGACTTTTTTTTTTTTCTTTTAAATGAGAATAAACATAATACAAATTTCATTGCTTTAAATAATAATAACAATATTATTATTATTATTTCAATTACGAGTGTGTCTGAATGTGGGTATGTGCACCTGAGTGCAGTGCTTGCATTGCATTTCTCTGGTATCTAAAGTCACTCCAGTGTAGGTCTAGGAACCAAACTTTGGTCCTTTGGAAGTACAAGGGGTTCTCTGAACCACTGAACCATCTGTGCAGCCCCAAATTTCATTGCTTTAGCTGGGTTAGTAGAATGTTAAGGCACTGGGTTCCATGGACACACTGAAAAAACATATCATTTAAAAAGAAATTTTACTTTTAATTTTTGAGTTTCTAATTTCATCATGTCTTCCTTCTCTTTCCTCCTCCCAACCCTCTCGTGTACCCCCATGCCTTGCTCCCTTCTATCGTTTTTTTTTTTTTTAACTTTATTTATTTTATTTATTTGCCTTGGTGTTTGCCTGGAACTGGAACTACAGACAGTTGTTAGCTGCCATGTGGGTGCTGGGAATCGAACCCGGGTCCTCTGGAAGAGCAGACGGTGCTCTTAACCGCTGAGCCATCTCTCCAGCCCCCCCTTCTATCGTTTTAAAGTGAGGAGCAAGCTGGCAAGGTGGCTTAATACACAAAAGCACTTGCTGCCAAGTCTAAAGATGCTTGATCCTCGGGACACACATGGTGAAGGAGAGCAGTGTCTCTAGTGAGTTGTCTCTGACCTTCTCTGTGCAAACACACACAATCATGAGTTCAAAATAAATACAGTAAGGATCCAGTGTTTGTACAGCCTTGTCAATACTTGTGATTTCTAGGTCTCTTCTCTCTTTTCTTTCTTCCTTCTTTCCTTCTTATTCTTTTTAAGTTTTTGGTTGGTTGGGTTTTTGTTGTTTTGTTTTGTTTCTTGAAACAGCCAGGGTTTCACTGTGTAGCCCTGGCTGTCCTGGAACTCACCCTGTAAATCAGGCTGGCATCGAACGCAGAGATCTGCCTGCCTCTGCCTCCTGGGTGCTGGGATTACAGGTGTGTGCCACCACTGCCTGGCTTCATTTACTTTTTTCTAATAAACCATCAACACTATGTTTTCATGTGCTTCCTGGCTGTTTTGTATCACTTGGAGACATGTTTATTTGAGGACTTTACATAGGTCTCAAGCGGTCCATATGTCCAGGAATAAGAGATTTGGTCCACCCTTCTGAAGCTGTACCATAGGAGGATTTCTGATGGTTACATCAAATCCAGCATTGCTCAGGGATTTGTGAAACAGGTTTTCTATCCACCAAAAGTAGCCACTTCTCTTGCCTTTTAACAGAAGGTACACATGGCTGTCCACTGATATACACCTATAGTAGCTATCAGCATATCAAAGCCCATGCTAGCTTCCAGGCTCCTACAACCCCCACTAAATATTTCAAAGCCCCACCTAGCATCTGGTCCTTCTCATCTCTTCTTCTCCTCTAACCTCCCAGACCTACTCTAGTTTACAGGCTTTCCTCCTAGCAGCTACTCAGCCTCCTAATATCCCACCATTTTTTGGGGGGGGGGTGTCTTTTTTTTAACCTCTCTGCTCTTGACTCTTATTCCAGATGCCTTTAGATAGTTTCTTTCTCTTACCCACAACAAAACCTCTCCCCTAGTGGAGTGGCCATTTCAACGGTTTCTTTACTGTTTCCCCTTGCACACAACTTTGTGTTCATATACAGGATTGTGTGGTTTTGCTGTTGTGAGTTTAAATTCTCAACCCTTCTTGTGGATGGCTGTGCTTATATTCTGTGGGTTGTCCTTTTCATGATAACATCCTTGATAAAAATATTTTTCATTTGCTCACATCCTAGTTAGCTAACTTGTTTATTGTTGCCCATGCATTTGATGCTTTAAAAATCCATTGAAAACACAGCACTAAAGGTTCACCTGTGTGTTTTCTTTTACTAGTTGAAGATTGATGGCAGTGATGCACTTTGAGTTAAAATCCATACACACAGTAGGGAAGGTCTGACTTCCTTCTTTGGCAGATTGTGGTCCAACTGTCTCAGCACTGTCTGCTAGAGGCATTTTTCTCCTTTCTTGGATGACACTGGCATCTTTGTTGATCACTTGACCCTGGTTGGGTGATGATAGTCTGTCACTGTTGACAACCTGTCTGACCTGTAGTTTCCATACCTAGAAAGCTAAGTGTTGCAGAGGTGAAAGAGTTCAAAATGTGTGTGTGTGTGTGTGTGTGCACTAAAACCTTAGCTTCTAGAGACTG
This sequence comes from Sigmodon hispidus, assembly GCA_004025045.1. Lineage (NCBI taxonomy): Eukaryota > Metazoa > Chordata > Mammalia > Rodentia > Cricetidae > Sigmodon > Sigmodon hispidus. The sequence goes on along the minus strand of PVIH01004034.1, from coordinate 100,874 downwards.
CTCTGGAGGCAGGAAGGAGTAGGAACATCATGGGAGGTGGCTTCAATATTCACTGTTTCTGTCCCTGTCTCCCTAGCTGGAAGGCAGAGCTGGTAGTGTAAAGCTGGGGTGGACCAGAGGGCTCAGTGGGTAAAGGTGCTTGTTCCAAGCCTGATGACCTGAGTTTGATCCCTGGCTTCCACATTGTAGCAGTCTGAAAAACCTAAGTATGTACAGTGTATCCATGCCCCCCCATCCCCACCAAAGAAAATGATTCTTTCAACACCAAAACAAATGTAAAATTTTAAATTTTTTTTGATTTATTTATTTATTTATTATGCATACAGTTTTACAGAAGAGGGCGCCAGACCTCATCATAGATGGTTGTGAGCCATCATGTGGTTTTGCTGGGAACTGAACTCAGGACCTCTGGAAGAACAGTCAGTGCTCTTAACCTCTGAGCCATCTCTCCAGCCCCCAAATGTAAAATTTTAAAAGATTTATGTATGTTTGTATGTAAGTATGAGTGCTCTATCTGCCTGTATGCCTACATGACAAAAGAGGGCATCAGATCCCACTGTAGATGGTTGTGAGCCACCATGTGGTTGATGGGAACTGAACTCAGGACCTCTGGAAGAGCAGCTAGTGCTCTGAATTACGGACCCATCTCTATTAAAAGAGTAAAGTTGAATCACTGTGAAAATGTTACATCCCTTTTTACATGCAAGACAAGAACTGTCCTCCAACTGAACTATATCCTGCTCATTTTGTGTTGGGGAAACTGAAGTCCAGGGTAATAAGTGACTTGTCCCTGAACCACTAGCAAAGCAAAGAGGTGAGGTAAGACTCTGTGGGGAATAGATCTCCTAGCTCCTCCCAACCTCCCCTTTAATTTGCATGTTCTCCTCTGTTACACCCATGTGGGACTGGTGTCCTCGGAATGTTTACTGGTATGTTTGCTACTGGAGTCTGTGTGTTTTCAGAGCTCTTTTCCCTGAGCCACACAGAAAGATCCAAGGTGTCTGTTATGCATTTTCAACCAAAATATTGTTATTCTGTTTAGAGATATTCTGAACATAGTTGTTTATTTAATTACAAGTTTGGCTTATTTTCCATTTATAGACCTGACAAACATTTAAAAATTGCCAGCCTATAATAATATTTACTAGCAGGCTTTAATTAATTCATTTATTTTTATTTTATTTTTTGAGACAGCGTTTCTGTGTGTAGTCTTGGCTGTCCTGGAACTCACTCTGTAAACCAGGATGGCCTTGAACTCACAGAGATCCCCGCCGCTTCTGCCTCCAGAGTGCTGGGATTAAAGTTGTGGGCCACCACTGCTTGGCTCATACTTTGAGTCTAGCCCATGGGAGCTAGTTTTCCTTTTCCTTTATATATTCTTCATCTTTAAGATAATTGTCTCACATCATACTACAGGCTAATGGGCTTTAATTTTTCCAAGATTCTATCTTAGTCTCTGGATTGCTGGGATTACAAGTGTGCACTAGCAGCCTGCCTCTTGACTTTTCATTGTTTCAACAGCGAGAGTCCTCAGGAGCTCGGGCCACAGAGCAATGAACTTGTCTTACTTTTGAAAGCCTTTCCCTGGGTGATTCCTTCCCAGGTCTGTGACCCTGGCTAAGTCTTCCCTTTGAATGTCACTCTTCTAGTGAGTAATGTGGGAGTGATAAAGCATAACCGTGGGCTGGCAAGATGTCTTAGTGATTAAACGTGCTGGCCTCCAAGCCTTACAACCCGAGTTTAATCCCCAGGATCCTCATGGTGAAAGGAAAGAATTGATTCCTGTAAATTGTCACCTGACCTCCATAATCTCTCTGTGACACACATACACAAACCCAAAAAATACATTAAGAATATAATAAAACAATTTTAAAAATGAGAAACTTTGGGGAAAATGTTGTTGGGTTTGTATGCGCACTGGGAATAATATAGGGATCTATTTATTCTCTCAACATTGCCTGTCCCTCCCTCCCTCCCTCTCTTTCTCCTGTGTCTAAGTGCAAATGCCGTAGTGTGTGTTTTCAGAGGACAACTTACAGAACTCAGTTCCTTTCTTCCACCACGTGGGTCCTGGAGATCAAGTTCAGGTTGCCAGGCTTGGTTGGCAGCAAGTGCCTCTCTACTCACAGAGCCTTCCTGTTACCCTCAAATGCTTTAAAGGTGGTTTATTTTATTTTTATATGTATACGTGTTTTGCCTGCATGTATTGCGGTGCCTGGTGCCCATAGTGGTCAGAAGAGGGCTTCAGATGCCGAGGGAGAGTTAGAAACTGTTGTGAGCCAGTGGGTACTGGGAATCGAACTCAAGTTCTTTGTAAGAACAGGTTCTTAACCGCTGAGCCATCTCTCTGGCCCCCATAGGAAAAAACAAAGCAGGAGGAGCGCCATATCTGCTATAACACAGACATAGTAAACCTTGAGACTATGAAGCAGAGTGACAGGAAACGGTCAATCTTTGCAGACAGAAGACATGAGCAATTATTCAGAGAATCAGAGAGAGGGAAACGAGGAGTGTGTTTAAGGTATGCAAAGTTTCTCTGGGATGATGGAAATGTAGAATTAAATAAATACATAAATACATTGTGAATGTACTCAACTAATTTGTTTAATTATATAACACCTAATTAGTTAATAAGCTGTCTTTTTTTCATGTGCATTGGTGTTTTGTCCACATGTATATCTGTGTGAGGGTATCTGATCCCCCTGGAACTGGGGTTATAGACAGCTGTGAGCTGCCATGTGGGTGTGGGGTGTTGAGCCCACTGAGTCATAATCTCTTTAGCCCCAAGCTAACTGTCCCAAAGTTACTACTATTGCTATGATGAGTATTATGACCAAAGCAATTTGGAAGGGAAGGATTTATTTGGCTTTCCTTTTCACATCACTGTTCATCATGAAGGAAGCCAGGGACTACAGCAGGGCAGGAACCTGGAGGCAGAGCTGATGTGGAGACCATTGAGGGTGCTGCTCACTGGCTTGCTGGGCCTGCTTTCTTATAGAATCAAGGAGCATCAGCCCCGGGATGGCCTCACACACAATGGGCTGGGTGCCCGCCATCAGTCCCTAACTAAGAAAATGCCCTACAGGCCGGTCTTTTGGAGGCATTTTCTCAGTTGGGGCTCCCTCCTCTTCAGTGACCCTAACTTGTATCTTTTGCCATAAAACTGGCCACTAATAATGAATTCTTTTGCAGTCTTGATTATGTGGCCATGGCTGGCCTGGAAGGTTCTCTGTAAACCATGACGTACGTTCTCAAACTCTCAGCAGTTCAGAGTGTCCACTGTGTGGGTAGTGCCACTATGCAGGTGAAACTACTACACTCACCCAATATAAGGCTGAATTTCATGGCAGTAGAAGCACTGGGGAAGAGACTGTTCACTTCATGGGACACAGGAAGCAGGGAGGGAGGGAGGGAGCGACTGGAGCCTACCCCTAACCTTCAAAGGCATATTCCCAGTGACTTGCTTCCTCCAGCTAGGCCCCACCTCCTTAAGGATTCCAGAACATCACTCAAATAGTACTGGGGACTCAGTATTCAGGACATGAGCCTGGGGGAGACACTTCAGATTCCAACTATGACATTCTGCCTTGACCCTAAATACTCATGGTCATCTTATAGTGTAAAATGTGTTTAGTTCACTTTCAGTGATCCCCAAACACTTTCAGTGGTTTTAACAATTCTATGTTCAAAAGACCAAATTAAAAGTCTCTTCTTAGGCTCAAGACAAACTCTTAGGCACCAGTCCTGATAAAATCAGGAACAAGTTACACATTCTCAGGACAGTGGCCTGGAGTAGACAAAACATCCCCATTCTAAAAGGAGGAATGGCTGAGCATGGTAGCACCCACCTTTAATCTCAGCACTTGGGAGGCAGAGGCAAGTGGATCTCTGTGAGTTCGAGGCCAACCTGGTCTACAAAGTGAATTCCAGGATAGCCATGGCTACACAGAGAAACCCTGCCTCAAAAAACAAAAATAAATAAGTAAATAAATAAATAAACGGAGGAATAGAAAATAGCAAGGAAAGGTCATGCAGAAGCAAGATTCGGACAGCGGCACAAGAAGTCTGTGTAGCCCTACCTGTCCTGAAACTCACTGTGTAGACCAGGCTGGCCTTGAACTCACAGAGATCCACCTGCCTCTGTCTCTCAAGTGCTGGAATTAAAGTGATCCACCACACGGTATGAACACAAACTTCTGTAGCTTTTTGACCAGTCCTGGGGCACATGGTGTCCTGGTGTCAACTCTGACAGGCTTGGCAACTCCTTCCCAGGACCTTGTTATTTACAGCCCACTTGGCCTCTCTTTCCTGATCCACTCTTGTCTACAGCTTTGCTCTGTGAATAGTCCATGGCCTGGCATCTCCCACACCCTTTAGTCTTCACTACAGCTTCCCAAATTCCCTGTCAGGGATGCTTACAGGATGATGACCTGGCCCCACCCCGTGGGGCTTCCTGACCTTTCTTTTTAAATTCAAGTAGATGTTTTCATGACTTTAACTCCTACATTTTTCCCTACATGCAAAACTAGCACCATGGATGATGCCAAGGTCTCATTGTACCTTGAACAGCTACCAGTCTCTCACTGGATCGTGCAGCAGCCTTCGAGTGTCTGGGAAGTCAAACACAGGATAATATATTCTAGGCATCTGTGGTGTTGTGGTTTGAAAATGGCCTCCAAAAGGAATGGCACTATTAAGGGGTGTGGCCTTGTTGGAGGAGTTTGGCACTGTGGAGGTGAGGTTTGAGGTCTCATATGTGCTCAAGATAACTGCCTCATCTCAGACCACTTCCTGTTGCCTACTTATCAAGATGCAAGAGTCTAAGGCAGAATGACTGCTTTGAATTTGAGGTCAACCTCAGCTATAGAGTGAGTTTGAAGTTGGGCAGAGCTACACAGTTCCTTCCTACAACCTCGTTCTCTTTTCGTGGTCCTGGGAATCAAACCCAGGGTCTCTTGCATGCTAACCAAATGGTGACCATTGAGCTATAATTCTAGTCTGAGGACTTGGAGAAAGGAGCCAATCCAGCTTGAGTATACAATTCAGTGTTAAGCCTATCTTGGGTACTTCATTTTATTTTAAAGTATTTATTTTTATTGCTTTTATGTGTATGTTTCTCTGTGTGAATGTATGCCACATGTGTTCATGTGCTTGAGGCAGCCAGATTCTTTTTTTTTTTTAAGAGACTTGGGAATTCTTTTCTTTTTTTTTTTTAACTTTTATTTACTTATTTATTTGCCTTGGTGTTTGCCTGGAACTGGAACTACAGACAGTTGTTAGCTGCCATGTGGGTGCTGGGAATCGAACCCGGGTCCTCTGGAAGAGCAGACGGTGCTCTTAACCACTGAGAGGCAGCCAGATTCTATGCAGGTGGAATTATAGAAAGTTGTGAGCTACTTGACATGGGTGCTGGGTTCTTCAGAAAAGGAGCAAGTGCTCTAAATTGCTGAGCCATCTCTCCAGTCCTAACTTTTATTTATTAATTATTTTAAAGTAATATTTAATTGATTTATTTATAAATTAATTTTAACATTATTAGTTTTTGTTTTCAAGGCAGGGTTTCTCTGTGTAGCTCTGGCTGTTCTGGAACCTGCTCTGTATATCAGGCTGGCCTTGACCCAGAGATCAGCCTACCTCCACCTACCTTGTGCTGGGGTTAAAGGGGCATGCCACCACTACCCAGCCAATTTAAAATTTTTGAGTCAGGGTCTCATGCAGGCTGGATTCGAATTTGCTAGGTAGTTAAGGATCACCTAGATCCTTCTGCCTGCATCTCCCAAGTGCTGGGACTACATGAGTGTGCCAACATACCAGTCTTGTTGCTGGAGATAAGAGCCTAGAGTGCTGCATGCTAAGCAGCCATGCTGCCAGCTCAGGGCATCCCCAGCCCTGGATGGCACTATATAACAGCCTATCTCATTCTGGATGTATAACAGCCATACAAGTGGAGAACAATCTTGTTCTATTTACTCACTCTTTACTTTTTTTGGTGGTGATAGAACAGAACCCAGGCTTCATTCAAGCTATGCAGGTACTCTACCCATGAGCTAGGCCTTCAGCAGTGCTCCTGTGTGACAAAATTAGATAAGGAACAGAGCTAAAAGCAGGAACTACAAACCAAGGCCTGATAGTTGCCAGGCACCCAGTCTTATCTGAATAGGTTCCTAAGTGAAACAGGGTAATATTGACACAGAAGAAAAAGCCAGAAGCTCCTTCGTTTGACAAGTCAACTTCCTTTCTTGTAGAAGCTGGCTGTCACTGCTGCCTCCTAGTGGCCTTGTCCATGGAGGGCTACTGGAAAGTTATCTAATTTGTTCTGCCTCCAGCTTCATTGACTTACCTAGCATTTATTCTGAGTCTCTAAGTCTCTGTTCTAACCTCAGTTTCTCTTCTTCTAGGACCTGCAGAGAACAAATGTCAAGAACTCCTGTGCAAGTGTGACAAGGAGCTTGCGTACTGCCTGGAAGGGACAGAGTACCACATGAAATATCTCTTCTACCCCTCAGTTTTATGTGAAAAGGACTCACCCAAGTGCCACTGATAGGCTGGTCATAAAATGTTCATTTGCCCATGGAAATGAAGTTCTCTGTCATGAGTAACAGGATTCAATTTCTGCAGGAGGCAGTGGAAGCCAAGTGATAAAGCCATGTTTGCTTTCTCCGTCCATTCAGGAACTCGCAACTGTTAGCCTGTATGGTTGCTAGTTTGGTGAAAGCTGAAGGTCCTGGCCTGTTTTACACAACTGCTCCTGTGTTGGTCTGCTATCAGGTGTGAAACAGTGTGCTGTCTTCTAACCTGCTGGTGATGGCTGTGGTCAACTGGGGATGATGAACTCTTACTTGTAGGCGTGGCTGTGGTAATAAGGTTACCGCATGATACACCTAAGAACTGTTACTGTAATAAAAATATTCCCTGCCTTTCTCTGTCTTTAACAGGTAACATTTATTTACTGAAACCTGGGTGTGGTGGCACAAACCTGCAGTATTCTGCTGAGAGGCTGAGGCTGAAAGGTCACCTGAGCCTAGGAGTTTGACACCAATGTGGGTAAGACAGAAGACACTGTTTCTAGAAACAAACAATTTCCTGGGCTGGTGGTACAACTGTGTGTTAAAGCATTTGTGTAGCATGCTTGAAGTTCTGAGTTTGATTTCCAATACCTCAAGAAAAAAATTAAAAGAAAAGAAAATGTAGAGTAACATATAAAGCACTAAAAAGTGAAATCACAGGCCAGAAGAGTGGCTCAGTGGTTAGCGGTACTTTCTGCCCTTCTTGAGGACCTGAGTTTGGTTCACAACATGCGTATTATTTAGTTCAACTGTTTTGTCTCTGGCTCCAGAGAATCTGACACATTTGGCCTCTGCAGGTACCTGCCCTTGCATGAACACACACACACACACACACACACACACACACACACACACACACACACAAAATCTTTCTTAAAAGACAAAGCATTGGTTGGTTTCAAAGCTTTGGAATACAAGAAGGAAGCTTTTGCCTGCTTACCCTCACTCTAGACGGCAAGTCTAGTCCATTCTTTCACTGGCATTAGAACCTACTTCTTAGGGATTCCAGTGCATACAGTAGATCAGCTGAAACATCCAGCCTCATAGACTGAGCAACTACTGGATTCTTGGATCTTCCAAATATAGGCAGTCATTGTCAGATTAGCTGGACCTCAGCCTGTTAATAAATCCCTTATGTAGAGAGAGTTCTGTTCTTCTAGAGAACTCTGACTAATACGGATCTTGGTACCAGAAGTGGTTCTAGAACAACACAAGTATAGGGTGAGTCTTTAAGTATTTGGAAGAGCTTTTCAATGTGCCAACACTTCAGCTCCCGAGGCCTTTCCAGTTACTTTCCTGGGCGCTGGGAGAATACTGAGAGACCATGTGAACATATGACAAACTGAAGGCGATAAGTGCATTTGCTTTTCCTGATTCTCCAGTTGTGAGCAGCCATGGAATTGTTGCTGATTGTTTGACTGTTTGTGGAACGATAAGGAAATGATGATGATGCTTGGTTGCTCCTAGGGTCTCAGGATAAACTGGCAGAAGATAGGGATAAATTTGCTCTGTGATAAAATTAACCACCTTCAGGCTGGAGAGATGGCTCAGTGGTTAAGAACACTTACTGCTCTTCCAGAGGACCTGGGTTCAATTCCAAGCACCCACATGGGAGCTCACAACTGTCTGTAATTCCAGTTCAAAGGAATCTGATACCTTCACACCATACATTTAAATAAATAAATTATTAAAAATTCACCACCTTCTATCATCCCAGAATATGGTGAGGGACAATGTACTTAATGATAAAGATGACTGGCTCCTGATGTCCATAAACATTTGAAAGGTATTTTGTTATTTTTTAATTTTTTTAATATTTATTTTTATTTTATGTGAATTGGTGTTTTTGCCTGCATGTATAACTGTGTAAGGGTATCAGATCTTGGAATTACAGACAGTTGTTAGCTGCCATGTGGATGCTGGGAATCGAACTCAGGTCCTCCAGAAGAACAGTCAGTGCTCTTAACCGCTGAGCCATCTCTCCAGCCCCACATTTGAAAGATTTTAAGTGTGCCCTGGAAGAGAATCTTCTCTCCAGTGGCTACAGAGCTCAAATTGCCAAAAATCAAACTGAAGCCCTCATTAAAAGACTGTCTGACTTACAGCAAAAATTCAAGTCCCAGCCTTGGAAGGTGTCTGTGGTAAAGAATGGGATCCTAATACCTGGGATGGGGATGTGAGAGAGGACCTTACTGAAGCTGAGGACTTTGAACACTCACATTCTCAAGGGTTTCTCTCACCTTTAAAAAGTCTCTCCACCCTCAGCAGATGTACTCACAGCTCCACTCCCTGAAATACTGCCTTCCCTGCCTTTGAGTGAATTAATCCTTTATTGTCTGCTAAACCAGAAGTGACTTCCTGTGAGGCAGATGCCAGGCAAGACAATACAGATGTACCTCGGACGCTAGACCTGTAAGCAGACTTAAGGCAAAGCAGGGTTCTAGAGGGACGTAGCAAGTGTGGTCCATGGGAAGATGCACCACACAACTAAAGAGCCTGATGAGTTTGGAGAAGTCTGGGGAAATGTGTGACAATGAATTTTAGGGATGTGGGATAAAGAACATAAAACTGGATCAGACTGAGTTTATTGATATGTGCACTCTGGGTGGAGACTCTAGGTTTAATACAGAAGCTAACACAGTTAAAAAAAAAAAAAAAGGTAGTGGTGGCACTGGCCTTTATAATCCTTGCACTTGGCAGGCAGAGTCAGGCAATCTCTGAGTTTGAGGCCAGCCTGGTAAACAAAGCCAGGGCTACACAGAGAAACCAACACAAAAAACCCCAAAAGGACAAGAAAGGCTATATACTGGATGGTGGCAAAAGGACCTGCAAATCAATTTCCAGACTTGACCCAACTTGCAGACCAGAACCCCTTGAGTGAAGGAATGGCCAGGTTCCCTGACAAAGGACCTTGAAAAACTACCTAAAAATTTTACTTGTTAGCATTTCTCTAGCCCTCCCCAGAGGGACCGATGGCCTTTCGTGAGGGTAACTGTACAGTGGAGAAAAGGAAATAATCAGACCTTTTGGGTTTTGAGTTTGAAATTGAATGCTGTCCTGAATTAACACTGATTTTTAGGAGATTCCAAGAAACACTAAGGCCCTCCAGTTACAATGGAGCTTCTGGAGGCTGGTTGATAAACAGAGCTTTGTTTGTTTGTTTGTTTTGGCTTAAAGACTTCAGTCCAGTTGGCCCCTGAGCTCACCCTGTGGTTATTTCCAGTCCTGGGATGTATAATTAGAACAGATATACTTAGAAGTTGGCAGAATTCTCACACTGGCTCCTTGACCTGGAGAGTGAGGGCTATTATGGTTGGAAAAGCCAAGTGGAGTTCCCTCTACTAGAGAAAATAGTGACTCAAGGACAGTATCACATCCATAAAGAATTACGAAATTTAAACCAGATATGGTAGCACACACCTTTGATCCCAGCACTCTGGAGACAGAAACAGGTGGATCTCTATGAGTTTGAGGCCAGCCTGGTCTACAATGTGAGTTCCAGGAAAGTCGGGGCCATTACAAAGAGGAATTCTGTCTTGAAAGACAACAAAGAAAAGAATTACAGAAAATAGTGCCACCACATTTCCCTTAGCTCTCCTGTCTGCTCAGTGCAGAAGACACACGGACACGAAGAATGACAGCTGACTATTGAAAACTCCATCAGGTAGTGACTGACTCCGGCTGCTGCTGCTGCTGTACCAGATGTGGTGTCCTTATTTGAGCAGATTAACATGTCTCCTGGCACATACTGATGTAGCAAATGCCTTTTTCTGTGTATTTGTCCATAAGGACCACCAAAAGGAGTCTGCTTTCAGTTGGCAAGGCCAGCAGTTTACCTTTACAGTTTTACCTCAAGAATATATTAACTCTCCAGCCCTGTCATGACTTAGAAGGGATCTTGATCATTTGTTCCTTTCACTAAATATCACAGTGGTGCACTATACTGAGGACATTATGCTGATTAGATCAAGTGAGCAGGAGGTAGCAACCACTTTGAACTCATTGGTAACATGTGTGAACCAGAAGATGGGAAACAAATCCAACGAAGCTTCAAGGGCCTTCTACTCAGTGAAATTCTTAGGAGTCCCTAAGGAGTGGGCCATGCAGAGATATTCCTTCTAAGGTGAAGCCTAAGTTATTGCACCTGGCCCCTCCCACCACCAAGGAAGAACCACAGTATTTACTAGATCTGTTTGGATTCTGGGGACAGCATATTGTTCCCTTGAGTGTGTTACACCTGCCCATATACCAAGTGACTCAGAAAGCTTCTAGCTTTGTGTGGGGCCTGGAAACAGGAAAAGACTCTTGAACAGATCCAGGCTGCTATGCAAGCTGCTCTGCCATTTGAGTCATATGATCCAGCAGCTTATGGTACTTGAGGTGGCAGATAGGGATGCTGTTTGGAGCCTTTGACAGGCCCTATAGGTGAATCACAGATGAGACCTTTGGGATTTTGGAGCAAGGCTCTACCATTACCTGCAGACAACTATTCTCTCTTTGAAAGACAGCTCTTGGCCTGCCATTGGACCTTACTAAAAATTAAATTTTTGACAATGGGCTACCAAATTACCATGTGACCTGAACTGCTCATTATGAGCTGGGTGTTATCTGATTCACTAAGTCACAAAGTAGGAGCTACACACCAGCAATCTATTATCAAATGAAAATGGTATATATGTGATTACCCAGCAGGTCTGGCAGAGCAGTGGGGGCCCATGTCTTTAATCCCAGCAGGTGCGAGGGAGGCAGAGGCAGGTGGATCTACAGAGAGTTCCAGGACAGCCAGGGCTACACAGAGAAACCCTAAGAAACACTGTTTCAAAACAAAACAAGAAAGCATAATCAAGTTACATGAAGAAGTTACCCATTTAAATGTCTACGGTTTCTTGACCAGTTACAATGTCATCTGCTGTCAAGTGTGCACCTATAGCCCTCATGGGGTGTGCCTTATGACTGGGTGACTAAGGACGAGAAGACTGGGTCCTAGTTTACTGATGATTCTACACCTAAAAGTGGCAGCTGCAGCATTACAATCCTTTTCTGATACAACCCTGAAAGATACTGTTGAAGATGAAATCTTCACAGTGAGAAGAACTTCAGGCAGTACACATGGTCACACATTTTTTTGAAAGAAAAAATGGCTAGATGTGCAATTGTTCAGATTCGTGGGCTGTAGCCAATGGAGTGGCTTGATGGTCAAGGATTTGGAAAGAACATGATTGAAAAATTAGTGAGGGGGGTGCTGGAGAGATGGCTCAGTGGTTAAGAGAACTGACTGCTCTTCCAGAGGACCGGGGTTCAATTCCCAGCACCCACATGGCAGCTAACAACTGTCTGTAGTTCCAGTTCTCAGTTCCAGGCAAACACCAAGGCAAATAAATAAATAAAGTTTTTTTTTTTTTTTTTTTAACAAAAAGAAAAAGAAAAATTGGTGAGAAAACATCTAGGGAAGAACTATGTGGACAGATTTCTCCAAATGAGCTAAGAAGACGAAGATGATATTCTTGGCCCATGTTAATGCTCATCAAAAGGAGTTTAGTCATAAAGTAGATATGACTTGTTCTGTGGACAATCAGCCAATTGGCCCATGAACAAAGAGGCCAGGGTGCCATAGATCAGGGCTATATATGAGCTCAGTATCATGGGGTTTCCACTCACCAAAGCTAACCTGGCTACAGCTACTCAATGTCAGTTCTCATATAAGGTACGATTCCCTAGAGTGACCTGGTGGCAGGTTGACTACATTGGATCACTTCTTCAGTAGAAAGGAAGTAGCTTTGTCTTTACTATGGTAGATACTTATTCTGATTATGGATTTGCCTACACATAATGCTTCTGCCAAAATCACCACCTGTGGACTTGCAGAATCCCTTATCCACCCCTGTAAGACTCCATACAGTATTGCTTTTGACCAAGGAACTTACTTCACAGAAAGAAAAGTACAACAGTGGACCCACAATCATTCAATCCACTAGTCTTATCATGCTCCCCACCATCTTGAAGCAGCTGGCCTGAAAGATGAAATGGTCTTTGGAAGACACAGTGAAAGCACCACATAGGTGCCAGAAGCCTGGAGAGCTGGGGCAGGGTTCTCCATTAGGTGGGATATTCTTTGAATCAAGCATCCAATATATGGTATGCTTTCTCCCATAGCCAGGATCCACAGGTCTAGGTATCAGGGGGTGTTAGAAGGAATAGTTCCTCTACTGATCCACTAGGAAAAATTTTGTTTCCTGTTCTCCTGACCTAAATAAAGTTTGGCTCAAGACTGGGGAATGCTCCTGCCAGAAGCCACAACAATTTCACTAAACTGTAAGCTAAGACTTTCCCCTGGCCACTTTGGTCTTCTAATACCCTTAAACCAACAGGCTAAGAAGGGAATGACAGTATTAGGAGAGGAGACAGGGGAATTGGATTGCTTCTCTACATGGAGGTAAGAAAGATTATGTCTGGATGCAGGAGATAGATCCTTTAGGGCATCTCTTGGTGCTACTATGTCCTGTGATTCAAGTCAATGAGAAACTACAACAGCCTCTAATCTAGGGAGATGACAAAGGATATGACCCTGTCAGGGATGAAGGCAAGGGTCATTCCTCCAGGAAAAAAGACAAGACTTGGTGAAGTTCTTGCCAGGGGTGCAGAAAATAAAAACTGGTAGTAGTGGAAAGTAGTTATAAATACCAGCTAAGGTCGCTGACCATGGATTATATATTGAAATTAGTGTGCGGCACCAGGTTCTGTCTGTGGTGTGTGTCTCAGCACACTCCTTGGAAGACAGGAATAGACTTTGGCTGTGAGGGTTCCTCCAGCTGCTACGAAAACAGGGAATTTGCACCGCCACCCTGCCTCCAACTGCTTCAACTGAGAAGGACTGAGGACTCTGAAATCCAGACTCAGACTCCACCCAGAGGTCAGGTGAGGTCAGCAGACCCCAGCACCTGAATCCCTGCCTGGGAAAATTGTGTTCCAGTTCCGGTTCCGGATGTGAGGGGCTCCTCTAGCTGCACCTAAAAGAGGGAGCATCGCAGGGCAACCCCGCCCTCAACTGCATCAGCAGAGAAAGACTAAGGACTTGAAATTCAGACCCCTGCCCAGAGCAGTGTCAGATTGAGCAGACCCCTTGCTCAGAGGTGACAGGAGACACACAAACCGCTTGCCACAACTGACCAGGAGACACCTAATCTTGAAACACTGAAGCCATGGGCAGACGCCAGTGCAAAAAAAAAAAAAAAAAAATATATATATATATATATATATATATATATATATAAAATAATAAAAAGAACAACAAGGTAACTCCAGAAGAAAGTGGTGGTTCTACAATTACAAGACCTGAACAGAGCAATGAAGAGGAAGCAGAAGGAAGCATCACCAAAAATATCTTTATGATGATCATTGAAGCTCTCAAAGAAGATATGAAAAATTCCCTTAAAGAAATAGAAGAAAATACTAACAAAAAATTGGAAGAGATTAACAAATCCTTGAAAGAAAACCAGGAAAAGGTAAACTAAAAACTGAGATAGAAGCAATAAAAAAGGCACAAAATGAGGCAAAGATGGAAATAGAAAACCTGTAGAAAAAAGCTGGAACTACAGATACAAGCATAACCAACAGAATCCAAGAGATGGTAGAGAGAATCGCTGAAGTGGAAGACTCAGTAGCTGAAATAGGAAGTGAGGATACTATGGTGAGCTTGAGACTCTTTGAAGATGAGTCTTTGAAGAAGGCTGTCTTGCATGATACAATTTAAAAATGGTTATTTTTTTCTCAGAGTTACTGTAGAAAGAGAAGGATTTTTTTTTTCTAAGTGAATCGTAACTAACATGTGCATTTGCATTTTGAAAGTTAAAAATATTATTTCGGGTTTGAATTCTTCTGGATAATTCTTTCCTAAATGAGCAAAGCCCTGGATTTGAGAAGGGAGAGACCATTTCTGATAAACTATGCCTAAAGACAGGCTGGAGAGATGGCTCAGTGGTTAAGAACACTGGCCAGAGGACCTGAGTTTGAATCCCAGCAGTTAACAACCATCTGTAATTCCAAGCTCTGACTCCCTTTACACAGTTATACATGCAGGCAAAACACCAATTCACATAAAATAAAAAAATATATTAAAAAAGAGAAATTAGTGTTTCTGTTTTATTTTGTTAAGAATGTATTATTTGTACAGATATTTCTTTCCTCAAGTTATCATGTGATTTAACATCAATTAAGAGAATATCAATGGTTATCATATTTAAGTTTGAGATTCTAAAAGAATGCCCCTCAAGGGACAATGCTACCTACTCTGCATTTATAATGTGTGGTTGTACAAGTGATAGTTATATTAGACAATAATTATGACCAGTTAAATATATAATGCACTTGTTAATTGTATGTGGACTAGTTATATTATTGGCTAATCTTGACTGTCTTCTGAACTTAACTAAAATCCAAAAATGGAGAACACATCCATGAGGAATTTTTGCTTCATTTGAAGTAGGTAGATCCACTTCAAATTCAGATCTTTTTTAAAAAAGATTTTATTCATTTACTTATTAATTATGTATATACAGCATTCTGTCTGCATGCTTGCCTCCATGCCAGAATAGAACATTAGATCTCATTATAGATGGTTGTGAGTCACCATATGGTTGCTGGGAATTGAACTCAGGACCTCACCTCTAGAAGAGCAACCAGTGCTCTTAACCCCTGATCCAGATCTTTGAGGTAGGAAGACACACCTTTAATCTGAAAGTCTGTAGGAGGGCACAGAAGATGGAAACTTTCTGGCGGATTGCCCTGGCCTTGCTAGCAATCCACTCCTTCACTGACATTATTAGAGCCTACTTGTTTGGGATTCTAGTGTATACTAAAAACCAGCTGAGACACCCAGCTCACCCAGACTGAACAACTACTGGATCCTTGGACTTTCTATTAAACAGCCAGTCACTGTTGGATTAGCTGAACCACAGCCTATAAATAATTCTAAGAAATCCCCTTTATATATGTGTGTTGTATGTATGTATGCTGTGCATTTCTAGTTTTAGAAGATGTAGCTGAGACTATGCTCTATTATTTTCAGTCTTTTCTATCAGTAGATTAGTGCCTCTTGAAAAGCAGTATTGGGCTAGGGATGTGGCTCAGTGGCAATGCACTTGACTATCCATGAATAAAGCCCACGGTTCCATCTCTCACACTGCCAACTTTTGGATATCAGAGGCATTTCCTATTTCTGCCAACTGTTTCTTAGGATATGTGTAAAGAAATCTCCTTTTGGGCTGGGGATGTTGCTAAGTTAGTAGAGGGCTTGTCTTTCATGCACAAAGCCCAGAGTTCCATCAGTGCCACCACATAAAACTAGGTGTGGTTGCATGCACCTGTAATTCTAGAGATCCAAGGATCAGAAGCTTAAAATCATCTTGAACTAGTAGCCGTTTGAGGTCAGCCTGGGCTATATAAGGCTCAGATTTGTAGAGGTCTGAATGTTTCACATGGTCACCCCTTTTGATGCCCTCAAGCCTCTCTGGAAGGGTAGAAAGGTTAAAGGATTAGAGCAAACCTTCGGTCCTGGATGTGAGCATGCCCACTCTAATGGAAGTTAGTGCACCAGTCTATCTGGTTTTTTTTTTTTAAGACCACATCTCTTTCCCCAGAGCAGATCTGGGCATTACTCATCTTTGAGATATGGTGTTGGTGTACGTGGGGGCAGAGTGGAGACCACAGGTGGAAATGTGCAGTGGTCTAACCTGGACACTTCTGAAATTAGCACAGCTACTACCACTTTAATAACCTTTGTCAGCCCACCCATACTTCATCATGGGAAAAAAAAGCAGGAAGGAATCGTCAGGGTTATGTCCAGAAATGCAAATACTACAGTATGCCTGAACCACAGAGTCGCTGTCTCTTGTAGACACAATCAGGTAGCCCAGGGACTCCATGAGAAAACCAGGCCAGAAGAACATTTTTCCTTCACTGGAGAGATCAATAAGATTCCACTCTATGTGAAAAGGTGATAACCTATCAAGCGATGCAGGATTTTTCTTGTATTTCCTCAGCAATTAGATTCCTCTACAGAGGTTTTATTTGTATAAAAATCTTTAATTTTAATTTCAAGTAATTTCCAAGCTTTCAAATGCAAAGTTTAAGTGAAATATTAAAGGGCGAATGAATTACAAAGTCTCTCTCTCTTTCTCTCTCTCTCTCTGGATATAAGCTTATTTCCACAAGGTCAAGGCTGAGGACCTCACACTCTATACCTGCTATATTCACAGTGGCAGGAAATAAAGGTCACCCTTCAGCTCACTCCATATTTATGAGGGCGGCATTTGTCATAATTATACCTGCTGCTATACTTCAGAACAGGACAATAAAGATTACACATTACACAGTGTGAGAACAACTTACAAAATGTTTCCTTGAATAAATTATACTGGATTTACCCTGCAAATTACATTTTTCAAAACAAACTTCCCAGCAGCGCTCTTTGTCGTAAAACTGGGCCCCGCCTGATGGGAATCCCATTTAGCTCCCTGCTCACAGAAAGAACTGAATTTCCAATGATTACAACAGGAAACAAGACGGCTAGCCATCGTTCTCTCTCAGCCTGAAGCTTTCCCTGGGTTTATTCTGAAACCTACCAACTACTCAATAAGAAACTGTGATTGACTTCTGGGGTTTCCTCTGTATTTTGCATGTGTAACTATCTATGCCTATGAACAAACCCTACCCTCAAGTTTTCCTCAACTTGACCCACAGGATAGGACTAGCCCCAACAAACCTGGTTTGGGGAGCCTGTCAGTCTGTGAGAATAAGGCTAGTAGACCATGGTGGCCTTCTTTTTTGTTGTTTTTTCAAGACAGAGTTTCTCTGTATAGCGTTGGCTGTGTTGAAAATTGCTCTGTAGACCACTCTGGCCTTGTACGCAGAGATCCACCTCCTCCCAACCACCATGCCTAGCTTATGGTGGTCTTTTGACATGTCACTCTGGATTGTATCCATGACCTTCACTCCCACTGGCCCAGCCTCCCAAGTCCCCATAAGAAGAGTGGCTGGGTGTTGGCCACAGAGTCTCATCTGATCTGGGTAGCAGTCAGCTGCCAAGCTGCTAGAGACAGAGAAACAGGGGACCTGGTTGAAGCCTTGACATATAGAAGCAGCATCTTGCTTTACCAGGTGTAGAAATGAGTCCCTTGCCTCTTGAATGTCACAGCTTGGATGTCAGGGAGACTCACAGGCTCTTTGGACCTTGCTGCTGTTGGTCATAACACTTGGGTTTCCAGCCGCCGGACTTCCTTGACCACCAGATCAATGTTAATAATTGGGTTGAAATACAGAGCCCAGTAAAATAAACAGTTGCAGACAAACTGAGGAATGAGTGGCCAGAACAAGGCCATAAATAGCCCCTGCGTAGACACTTTCCAAAAATGGCTCCACATCCTCTGGGGCACTGTCCTGAAAAGAAAAAAAGAGTGGTGGGTGGGTGGGTGGGCTCGGCTATGCTGGGGCACTAAGGGTCTGCTCTGTCATCTGTTCCCACACCTAGAACACCTCTACTTCACCAGTCTTTGGTTCCTGGTACATGTCCTCCTGGGCACCCTGCCACAGTCTCTACTCTACCTGCTTTGTGACACTTTTTTTGTTTTTGTTTTTTCTGAGACAAAACTGAATATAGCTCAAGCTGGGCTCACACTTTCTATGTCCCTGAGGATGACCTTGAACTTCTCACTTTTCTGCCTTTGCCTCCTGAAGACTGGCATCTTCAGGCATGTGCACCAAATCCTGTAGGATGGAATGAGGAACAGGCAGGGACAAAGCACACCTCTGAACATACATATCTTTAAATGAATAGATGATATACAAGAGAGAGCTTCTTATAACTATTTACAAGGTCAGGAATCCTGTGAGAGACAGGACACCAATATGAAACTATGTGGTGGCCTGTCTGCCTGGAACTATCTTTCTGAAACAGCCTGAATTACTCTGGGGTGCCTGCCCTGTCTATCTGGGGGAATGTGAGCATGTACTCTATGACTTGAACTATGCTTCTAGCCTCTCCCTCCAGCATTTTTTCCATGTGGTTGGACTTGAACACACGCTTCATATCTCAAGCTTGGCCATGAAAGCCCAGCACACTCTGGCAGTGTGACATGTCTGGTTGGCACATGACTCAAGCTGGACCAATCAGAATAAAGGCTTGTTTCAAGTGTGATGAGGAAAAAAGTGCTTGCTTTTCCCTGGCATTGCTAGACAAGCTTTGGGGCAGTCACAGGCCATGAGGTGCAGGAAGAGATAAGTAGACAACAAGAAAGGGCAGCCCGTGCTCAAGGTGGTCCTGACGGAGGCAGTCCTGAGGAGAGAATTCGGGTCTCTGGGTCCAAAGCTTTCTACTCTGTGTGGGCGATTCCTCTGTAATAAGTTCAATTAGGTTCGTCCTGTCAATTGCCACCAAGAGATCTACTCAAAGACTGGGTATCCTAATGCTCTCATCCTACATTAATCCAGGGAAGTTATTATTGTCCCAAGTGCACGTGTGCGCGCGCGCGCGCGCGCGCGCGCGCGCACACACACACACACACACACACACACACACACACACACACAGAGACAGAATGAAAACTCTAAAGCGATTAGTACCAGGAGCCAGCCCTGGTGACACACACTTTTAATCCCAGCCCTTGGAGACAGAGGCAGACATCTAAAAAGCAGGACTCTGTCTCAAAATAAAGAAATGCATAAAAATAAAAGCCTAGTTGGGAGGGGGAAGAGACCTTGAATAAGGATATACAGGGATGGAAAAAAAAATTCAGAGGGAAAGATGAACACAAAGAAAATATATGTATAGCAATCTTATTTGTATTTCTACCCTTGATAAGCCATGCTTATGATTCTTTGTTTGTTTTGTTTTTTTAAACTTTTTATTTTATTTATTTATTTATTTATTTGCCTTGGTGTTTGCCTGGAACTGGAACTACAGACAGTTGTTAGCTGCCATGTGGGTGCTGGGAATCGAACCAGGGTCCTCTGGAAGAGCAGACGGTGCTCTTAACCGCTGAGCCATCTCTCCAGCCCCCATGCTTATGATTCTTATCCTCTGTATAGTTATTGTTAACTCTTCCACATTTTAAATTCTTTTTACTGTGTTTTTTTTTTTTGATAAATACAAAATAAAGAAGAAAAAAAAAATAAAAGTCTAAAAAATAAACAAGATAAAAACAAAAACAAAAAACCACAAAGAGCCAGGCACAATAGTGCTTCTTTTTAAGATTGCCCTTTAGGGGGCTGGAGAGATGGCTCAGCAGTTAAAAGCACTGACTGTTCTTCCCAAGACCCGGGTTCAATTTCAGCACCCACATGGCAGCTCACAACTATCTGTAATTCCAGGATCTGACACCGTCATACAGACATACACTTCTCAACTGAAGTTCCCTCATCTCCAGCTTGTACCCAGCTGACAAAAACTGATCAGCACAGGCTCTTACTAATGCTTCAACCCAATTATCTCGAGCTCAGGGCTCTGAGGAGTTGGGATTATTAGCATGCACCATGGCATGCTCATTGTTTTTTGTTTGCTTTAGTTTTTAGGTATTTATTTTTTATATATTTATTTTTTTATTTTGAGACAGGGTACCCGCTTTGTAGCTCTGTCTAGCCTGAAACTCACTATGCAGATCAGGGTCCCAAAGATCTGTCTGCCTCTGTTTCCCAAAGGCTGGTTGAAGGTGTGTACCACCACACTGGGCTTCCCCAAAGTTAATTTAGTCATGATGTTTTATCACAAAATAGAAACCTAAGACAGACTCCATCTCTAACAAAATAAAACATAGAAACCAAAGAAAATCAAGAACAAAACCCAACCACTACACACAATGCAGTCTGCCTCCCAGACATAAGACACTTTCTTATTTGCTGCTGCAGGAGTATTTATCCAGAGCCTGAGGTGTGTAGGCAGAATTTTAATTTGTATTTATTTTAATTATGTGTATATGTATGTTTCTCGGTATCTGTTTCTGCATATGAATGCAGTGCCCTCAAAGGCCAGAAGAGGATGTTGGATGCCCTGAGGCTGGAGTTATAGGCCATTGTAGGCTGCCTGATGTGGGTGCTGGGGTCTGAACTCTAGCACTTGCTGTGAATTGCTGAGCCATCTCTCCAGTACAGAATCACCCCCAACTCCAAGTCTGAAAAATACTTTAAAGGGAAACTTCCTCACTGGTATTTCTTTACCTCCCCTTTCCCCGTCGTTCCAACCATCTCCCCCAGAAAGGCGCTTACTTCAGCTCACTTCTTGACCAGATCTTCCAAAAAGAGAACAACTCCAGAACAGACAGCAGCATGGCATTGACAATAAGGAAGCGTGATGTCCAGTAGTGGACCTCCAGCCAGTCCCAGGCAAACTCTGCAATCAGATGGTACGGCAGAAAAGAGTACTTGACAAGGAATTCTCTCCATTGTCTCCATGTGGGCTCCCTCAGGTCCTTGAAGAATAACACACACAGTCCCAATCACAGAACTGACTTACACAAGTGATGTTGATGGGGGAGCTTTACATTGCGTGGACACACACACTCCCTTAACAATCTAATTTTTTTTCAGACAATATTTTGTTATGTAGCTCTAGCTGACCTTGAGCTCACATTTTTCCTGCCCCAATTCAGAGCTCTAGGATTAAAAACATGTGTATGGCTTAAAATAGAATATTAATTTACCAATCTCCCTTGTATTAGTTCATCTTAAAATAGATGAAGATGGGGTTAGAAAAATAGCTTAATGGCTGGGGCTGGAGAGATGGTTCAGCGGTTAAGAGCACCGTCTGCTCTTCCAGAGGATCCGGGTTCGATTCCCAGCACCCACATGGCAGCTAACAACTGTCTGTAGTTCCAGTTCCAGGCAAACACCAAGGCAAATAAATAAATAAATAAAGTTTTTTTTTTAAAAAAAAAAAAAAGAAAGAAAAATAGCTTAATGGCTTTTTTTCGGTTTTGGCTTGGGGGAGGCCACAGTGCAACTTTCTTCGGTCATCCCGAATCTGGGTTCATCAGACACCAGCCGCCTCCACCATGTCGCCCAAGTTTGACTCCAACAAAATCAAGTCATGTACTTAAGGCGCACTGGAGGTGAGGTCTGAGCCACATTCGCCTTGGCCCCCTGGGTCTGTCTCCAAAAAAAGTTGGTGATGATATTGCCAAGGCAACTGGTGACTGGAAAGGTCTGAGGATTACAGTGAAACCGACCATCCAGAACAGACAGGCCCAGAATGAAGTGATGCCCTCGGCCTCTGCCCTGATCACCAAAGCCCTTAAGAAGCCACCAAGAGACAGAAAGAAGCAGAAGAACATTAAAAACAGTGGAAATATCACATTCGATGATCAACATTGCCCATCAGATGGGATATCGTTCTTTAACTAGAGAACTTTCTGGAACTATTAAAGAGATCCTGGGTACTGAACAGTCTGTGGGCTGCGATGTGGATGGCCACCACCCTCATGACATCATTGATGACATCAACAGTGGTGCGGTGGATGCCCAGCTGTAAGTGACTACTAGTTTCTACTTGTCATATTAGAGGAAGCTGGGTGGGAACAGCTGGTCTTTTCGTGTGGGTGTGTTTGTGCATGCACTCGTGTGCGTGCAATGCAAATTGGTGTTTTGCCTGCATGTATAACTGAGTAAGGGTGTCACATCTTAGAATTACAGACAGTTGTTAGCTGCCATGTGGGCGCTGGGAAATGAACTCAGGTCCTCTGGAAGAACAGTCAGTGCTCTTAACTGCTGAGCCATCTCTCCAGCCTGGGAAGGCTGGTCTTATGTCTATTGTTACCCATTGTTAAAGGCTAAAAATTCTTTGCGAAATCCCCATTGTAACTGAGAATTTTCCTCCCTTCACACAGTTAAGAAACAACAGGAGAAAATATTTCAATAAAAGACCCATCTTATAACAAAAAAATAAAGAAAGAAAAATGGCTTAATGGTTAAGGAAGGAAGGATATATGCTGTATAAGCATGAGAACTGGAGATTGGACTTCATAAAAGCCTCCATGGAGCCCAGCACTGGTAGTGAGGCCTTTCATCCCAGCACTCAGGGGCAGAAGCAGGTGGATCTCTGTGAGTTCAAGGCTAGCAAGGTCTGGAGAATGAGTTTCAGAACAGCCAGGGCTACACAGAGAAATTCTGTCTTTAAAAGAAGAAAGTGATTTCTTGATAGTGTGGACTTACAGTTTTAACTCAGGGTTAGCCAACAAAAAGTTGGCTTGATGAACACAGTCAGGGGTTATTGGCGCTAATGGAAAAATACAAACATTTCACACTCTAGCAGGCATGTAATAGCTGGAAACTCTGGGTAACTAGAGAATACCCTGTAAAGCAGACTCAAGACCAAGATCAGTCAGTACAGGCATCTGATTGCAGTGTTTAAAGGGGCCGTTGGAGATGTGAGAATTCTGCTTTAGCATTTATGGATGGGTTACAGAACATAAATCCTATACACGTGACATTTTTTGAAAAAGACAGGCTATAGGAATTAATCCAACAAAGGACATCACTCTCAAATGACCAAATAGAATCAGAGAAGTCATCCCAGTAAAAGGAGTCCCACAGGACTCGGGGAATAACACCTGACACGGAAGAAACAACTGGCCAGTGCCAGTGGTCACAGTCTGGTCATCCTGGTTGAATCGAGGCCTTCAGGAAAGATCCCAAACCTCTTTGTAGTAGGATAACAACTACCCTTTAGAGGTCCTTCCAAATTTGAAAGCCCTTACATTTAATATTTTAAGATGTCCTGGACTTACAATGACTTCTTTTGCAACAAAACCAATGCTTTTTACAAAGAAAATCTTTCAAGACTAAAAGGGTTATCAGTCTGGCTGAGTAGTGCAGAAACAAAACTGGCTTCCAGGAAAGAGCCAGTCTTTCTTTTCTTCTTCAGGGAACTCTCCCTGCAAAATTCACACAAAAGCTGGTGTACTCTCTCCAGTTCTGTATGACACTGGGGTATGGTAGAATTACCTTTTCCAGAAACTACTGTAGACCTACCAGAATCCTGGTGAGGATGTCCTCCTCTGAGCTGTCTTCTTGCAGAGGGCAGATGGTATGGATGAAGGGTAGGAAGGAGTCTGTGTAGTCAAACAGGTACAGGTACAGCAAGCCAAGCCTCGGGGAGCTTTTGAGGGCATATAGCAAGAACAGGGACCTTCCTGGGTTGACAGCCTGCAGAGGACAAGACAGACAGGATTGTGGCGGCCAGATCTCCATGTCACTCCTTCAATGTCCCATGACCTTTGCCACCAATCTTTTGTGTGGTACAGAGACCATTTGTTGGGATAAACTGGAAAAAGCTCTAGTTTTGCTGGGCATGGTTGCACAAATCTCTAATCTCAGCAGGAAGCCTGAGAATTGGAGGCCAACCTTGGTATCAGAACAAGTTCAAGGTAAGCCACACAGCAAAAGAGCAGTTCAAAATCCAAAAGGTTAGCTATGTGATGGTGCTTGCCTTTAATCCCAGTTTCAGGAGATTCAATGCCTTTTTCTGTTCTCTGAGGGCACTTGGCATACATAGGGAACTCAGACATATAAGCAGGCCATACACCCAAATACATTCCAAAAAGCATATTATACTAGGCAAGAAAGCTCAGTGCATAAAGGCACTTGCTGCCAAACCTGACAGCATGAGTTTGATGCCTGGGACCCATATGGCAGAAGAAAAGATTCCCTTCCAATATTTGTACATTGTCCCAACTTCTACACATGTGCCATGGCAGCTGCATGTATGCACACACCCAGAAATAAATAAGCATATTAAAAATCAACAATATTATAAGACACATCATGAGCTTGGCAGGGTGTTGCACCATGTTGGCACTTGTAGAGTGGAGGTAGAAGGATTGTCTTAGACCATCATCAGTTTCATTGACGTTAACTCTACCCTGGGATCATCACAAACAAAAACTCAAACCAAAGCCAACCAACTATACAAATTTCCAACTGAGGAATTCCACATCCGTTCTTCAAAAATTAGGACAAATTTAAAAAAAACAACAACTTAGGATAAATTTTGAAAGAGGTTAATTTTAGGAGACAAGCATGATCTTTAATCCCAGCACTTGGGAGGCAGAGGCAGGCAGATCTCTTTGAGTTTGAGGCTAGCCTGGTCTACATAGTGAGTTCCAGGCCAGCCAGGGCTACATGTAAGAGACCCTTGTCTCAAACAAGAGTCAAGCTGAAGAACTAAAAGGAGTCTTCCATTTTAGAGAACTGTGCTGAACTAAAGCAGACAGAGCCCTAAGGAAGAGTTTCTCACCCAGTTCCCAGAGACCATTGCTAGAAACTATTATTTACAAAAGGGCAGCATGACCTAAGTTCTGACTACAGAATCCATTCCACCCTGATCCTGCTACCTGAACACCAAATGCTCTAGTCAAAATACACCACCATCATCCCTGGGCCCAGATTCAAGGAGTAATTCCCCAAATTAGGTGTCAGCACACAACCTTGCACTAGAGTAACCCCAAATTGTGGTTTTTCCCTTTAAAAGCAGCTGTTAAGCTCCCCTCTGGAGCCCCTCCTGATCTCGATAAGGTGAGAGTCAGACTGGGCTCCCTGCTTTGGCTTGTATTCATAAATAAACTTTGCTTTTGCATCTGGATTCCCCTTTGCTCAGTGGTCTTTCTGGGAAAACATGAGTCTGGGTAAAGAAAGCATGGTAATGAAGATATGTAATCCTGGCAACTAGGAGCCTGAGGCAGGAAGATGGGGAGTTCCAAGCATGTCTAGACAACAGTGAGATTTTTGTCTCAAAAAAAGATTTCTGTTTGCCTGTCTGTTGATAGAGCAATCAACCAACTAACCAACCAACCCACCCAAACAACCAATCACCTACTCATGTGCTTGGTACTGAACATAGGGCCCTTGTACAGGCATGCTAGGATCTATCATTAAGCTATTCTAGTGACCTCCTTATTATCACACAGCCACTTTCTCTTTTTCAGTGGATATGAAATGTCTGTATCTGTTATTTAACTGTTGCTAGTGATGGGCAGAACTTTCTCTGTGTGTATTTGTGGTTTATGTGCTCACATTTGTGAAGGTGTTCTCCTGTGTGCAGAGGTCAAAGGTCAACAATGGTGACCTCTTCTATTACTTTCTTATTTTTGTGATAGTCTTTTACTGAATTCAAACCCTACCAATTTGGCTAGACTAGCTGGCCAACAAGATTTTGGGATCCACCTGTTTCTGACCCATTAGACCTAGGGCAATACACATAGGCTGTCACTATGAGTGCTGAGAATCTAAACCCAGCTCGTGCTTGCACAGAAAACATGTTATCTA
This sequence comes from Sigmodon hispidus, assembly GCA_004025045.1. Classification (NCBI taxonomy): domain Eukaryota; kingdom Metazoa; phylum Chordata; class Mammalia; order Rodentia; family Cricetidae; genus Sigmodon; species Sigmodon hispidus. Next base: position 75,003 of record PVIH01004034.1, on the reverse strand, counting down.
CTGAGTCATCTCCCCAGACCCTTAGGTTGTTTTTTTGTTTGGTTTTGGTTTAGTAATACAGAGTGTCTCTGTGTAGTCTTGGCTATCCAGGAGTTTGTTTTGCAGACCAGGCTGGTCTCAATTCAGAGATCCACCTGCTTCTGTCTCCCAAGTGCTGGGATTAAAGGTGTGCACCACCACCTGGCTCCCTCAGGTTGTTTTTAATGTGCTGCTGTAACCAATACAGTCAGTACTTTTTCTCCATCTATATTTGGTGGTGTATATTTGTAATCCCAGCACTCAGGAGTCTGAGACAAGAGAACAGCGGTCAGTGTGGACTACAAAGACAGACTGTGTCTAAGAAACAAAACAATACCTGGATCTGAAAGCCAGTGCTGTTCACATTGGAATGTTATTAACAAACTGTCCACTAGAAAGGCTCAATTTAGGAGCAACAAACAGGACTGGGTTCTTTCATGTTATATCAAGTGGATAAAAGCCACCTGATTGTTCCATTTGCACCTTTTAAAAACAAACATTTTCCACTATCTGTCTAAGAGTTAGATGGCTTTATCTGTTTCACTACATGTCTGTATACTGCAGATACTTGCTCTTTAGTGCAATAAACATGACATTCTGTCTGTGAGGGAGAATCAACTGATACGGTCACAATAAAAATTAAGTTAGTAAATATAGTAAGATGAATTATTTGACCTAATAATTCTACTCCTCTACATATATTGTAAATAATCATCTGTCTATATGAGCTGAAGAATGATGAGAATGTCTAAAGCAGCACCATTAGTGACGGTGAAAACAGAAAAGTTGCTGTTGTCCACCCACAGAAAAATCCATAATAGTCATACACATGTTCAGTGAAGGATTACATTAAATAGAAACAGAATGGACTGAAGTCCCAGGGAGAAGCAGCTATTTGTAAAATATTATGCATGCTTCTTGCAACTTGCTTGTGCAACACTGCAGTCCTGTGGACACCACCCATAGATTAGAGATGGAAGCCTGAGAGGGCTGTGAAGCATCCACTGCAGGCGTGTGCTGCCTCTGGAGAGGGGCAGTACTTGTGGCCTCAATGTCTATAATGCTTTCTTTCTTATGTTACACAGTGGGCAGAAAGGTGATTGCTAATGGTTTTCTATACCTCCCCCTTTTAATTAAAAAAGAGTTTACCTTGTACTCCCAGAGATTCTGAGGTGGCTTCACACCCAGGGTTCTCACACGCTCCAGCTCCATGAGGATGACTCTTCTGTGGCTGCTGTTTTCTATACTGTATGGTGCCTGGGAAAATTCTTCCTCTGTCAAAGTTAAAAGCAACCTGGAGGGGTAAGGGGTTTTGAGATTACACACTGGATGCAGACCTTACACACAGAGTTCTGCATTCCTGTGCAAATATATAGGCTTGCTTGGAAAGGCAGAATGTTAAATGCAGGCACCAGCCAAAAGCAGTTTGTTTACTACCAGCCAGATACAAGTAGGAAATATTTTCACAAATTATTGCCATTATCTATTTAACTCTAAAGAGAGTATCATCATGTCCGTTTTGTGGATCAGAAACGAGCTTCAGAAATAAAGTGACTTGCCTTAGCACATCAGGCTGCTTGTTCTTAATCCTTCAATCTGTCCATTACAGATTCCTGTTTTCATATATTAGTTTATTTTTAAAAGGGTGTAGGAGAAAACCAGAAGGCAATCCAACTGAACATTATTACATTAAGAGTGGTTGTTTTAGCTGGGTTCAATACTGCATATCTGTATGTAATACTAGTGACTTGGAAGGCTGAGATATAAAGTCTGAGGCCAACCTGGGCAACATATCAAGATCTCAATCTCAAAAAACAAAATAATGGTTGTACTGGGATATGAATTCAATTTAATGAGAGTTATAAATCCCTTATTTATTTTCCTCATCAATAAACAATTATCTAGGGCTGGAGAGATGCTCAACAGTTAAGAGCCCTGGCTGTTCTTCTACAGGACCTGGGTTAAATTCCCAGCACTGATATGGTGGCTAATAGCTATATGTAACTCCAGGTCAAGGGGATCTGAACGGCATCTTCTGGGCTCCAAAGGAATAATCATGGAACACAGACAAAAATGGAGGCAAAACCCTCATACACATAAAAATAAATAGACAAATTTAAAAATCACTATCTAAAAAAGTAAATAAAATAAGAACAAAACAAAATGTAAAAACAAAACAAACAAAACCTCAACAATCTTTCTACAATGACTCAATGTTAAAACATCCTCATATGGTGGGGACAGAATTCAGTAACAGAATTTAAAAGCTGGGTTATTTCCTATAATCAGAGTACATGGGAGACTAAGGTGGGAGACACACTCAAGGTCAGTCAGAGATACACTGTGAAGTCTGTCTCAAACAAACAAAGGCAGAACAAAAACCCATCGACTCATTTATATAAGCACATAAATATAAAAAGGCTAGGGCTACAGAGAGCTTCAAAGGAAGAGAGAGAAGCTGGTGTGTTCAAAGCTCCATGTGATCCACAGCAAGATCCTGAGCCAAAAAATAAACTCACATTCGAAAGCTTTAAGTTTTGTTTTGTTTTGTTTTGAGACAAGGCTGACCTTGAACTCTGACCTTCCTATATCTATCTTCCAAGTGCTGGGATGACAACTGTACCACCATGCTTGCTTATGTCTATTATAATATTAACAGCAATATTTTGTGAAGAGTAGCAACATAAAGACACTGCACTTTTGATGTCATAATGTTTAACATTATATTTTAAAAATGTAACTTACATAATGAGGAGTAACACAGAAATTAAAATGTCACTGATATAAAATGGTGTAGCCCCTGTGGAAAACAGTCAGTTCAACATCTCTGAAAAGTAAACACAGGAGCTAGAGAGATGGTTCAAAGGTTAGGAGCACTGGCTGTTTTCCAAGAGAACCTGAATTCAATTCCCAGGGACCACATATAATGATATCTGGTGCCCTCATCTGATGTGCAATCATACATGCAGGCAGAACACTGCACATGCAAACAAACAAACAAACAAACAAACAAACAAATAAATAAATCTATCTTTAAAAAGAAAAGTAAACACAGATTGACTCGGTGATGTAGCCAATCTTCTCCAACAGAGTTCCCAGAATGCAAATCTACACAAAACCCTGTGCATGAATGACCTTAGCAGCATTCTTCAGAACAGCCAGATGAAATCAACTCAAATGCCAATCAAGGGAAGAATTAATAGGTCTTTCTATATAAGGGAGTTTTTCTTTCTTTTTTTTTTTTAAAACTTTTTTTTTTTTTTTTTTTTTTTGGCCTTGGTGTTTGCCTGGAACTGGAACTACAGACAGTTGTTAGCTGCCATGTGGGTGCTGGGAATCGAACCCGGGTCCTCTGGACGAGCAGACGGTGCTCTTAACCGCTGAGCCATCTCTCCAGCCCCATAAGGGAGTTTTTCAAACACAGAATAAAGCACAGATGCATGCTTTTTCCATGTGTGAAACTTAAAATGATGCAGAGTGAAAAAGATGCACACAAAAAGGTTATATACTGTATGATTACATTAATATGCAAGAACCATAGGCAAATATATTTCTGGATAATGATAAATGGTATCTGCTGAGGGAGAAGAGAGTGAAGATGGACAAGTCAAGAAAAAAATTTTCTTTTGAGAGTCAAGAAATTGTTCTAAAGGTAGACCAGTTGTATATATTTGTGAAGCCATTATAAACCCATGTTTGTGGTGGGATATTAAGATGTGTTACATTTGTTTATGTTGTGGAACATGTGTTTAATGATGCAAAGATGTGTTACATTCTTTTATGTCACATTTGTTTAACTATGTGAACCTGTGTTATTGTGCCTAAGACACCTGATTGGTCTAATAAAGAGCTGACGGCCAATAGTAAGGCAGGAGAAACATAGGCAGAACTTGTAGGCAGAGAGAAAAGATAGGAAGAGAGATCTAGAAGTGAAAGAAGGAGAAAGAGGACTCCAGGGTCCAGCCACCCAAGTACACAGCAAGCCACAGAATGACAAGTAAAGAAAGACACACAGAAACAGAGAAAGATAAAAGCCCAGAGGCAAAAGGCAGGTGGAATAATTTAAGTTAAAAAAAGCTGGCTAGAAACAAGCCAAGCTGAGGCCAGGCATTCATAAGAAAGAATAAGATTCTGTCTGTTTATTTGGGAACTGGATGGTGGGCCTTCCAACAAGCAAGAGTCAAGGAGTTAAAAAAAAAATCCAACAACACATGTTCATGCACTTCTACAAGATCTGTGACAGGTAGACGTGTATCAATAAAATCATCTACTAAGATGGCTGTGTGCCAGAGGGTTATGGCTTGTTTTGCTTTTTCTTTTTTGATTTTGGTTTTGATGAGGTTTCTTTATGTAGTCCTGGCTGGCCTAGAATTTACTAGGTAGACCAGACTGGCCTCAAACTCACAGAGATCCCACCTGCCTCAGGGATTAGAAGTAGGCAATACCATGCTTGGCCTGGTGTGGCAGATTTTTTTCCTCACCTTCCATTTACTCTTTCAGATAAGAACTTTTCTCTGTACAGAGAGGCCCAAGGGCCCAGCTGTTCTAACCAAAGGACAACTTCTTCTGCTGTCCATTTAGCCACAGCCTTGTGCACCAGGAGGCCGTGCTCAGACTCTCTGCTGCGCCAGTGATACACAAGCAGGACGACCTGAAAGGAGACAGGCTGTCAGATGTGGAAAGGTCAGTTACTGAGGATGTCAGTGTGGGGTGGGGCAGGGAAGGGAGTCTGAGAAAGGATGCCAAGTCTATACAGAACAGCAGGGAGCCTCTGCCATAGCAAAGGGAGGACACAATGTCTTCGGACTCAATTCTGCTCATGGCTAGGCAGAGAGATCTGGAAAAGGTAGACGGCAGACAGCCAAGGAACAGCTGTGTCCGTGACCCCACTAACTCACATGCCTTTTCTATGGGGAAGACTTTGAAGTCCTTCACTGGCAGTGACGTGCCTGCTGATAAGAGTCTAGCATCAATGCAGCCTTGTTCTCAGACTTGCTGCCCTTTCCTCAAAGTGGGAAAGTGGGGTTCATTATGATACCACTTACTGCACAGGTCAGAGCTAACACTCATTGAGGCAATGACTACTGTATGGTCTGTTACCAACATACAATACAAATTTAATGACTTACGCATGGTCATACCGTCAACTGTTTCAAGTGATGTTAGAAGAACTGGCTTCAGAGGTAACTGGGTGGTGAAGGGTGCAGATTAAACAGCCAAACTTACCGCCACACCAGTTAAAGCTGTGAGTACACCGGAGAAGAAGCCCCCTCCTCTCTGCTGATTCACTCGCCCTGTGCTGGGAGTTAAGGGACTCTGATCATTCCCATATTTTTGAAAGGCTGCAAGACTTTGGACTATGTCATTATTCTGCTGAATGTCTTCAATTCGCATTCTGATGGCATCGGGAAATAACTTTTCAATGGCATCCCTGTGGAAGACAGAAATCACAGGATAGATGTTTAACAAAACAAAATATACCTACTAATACAAACATTTCATCAGCACACCCTGCTTTAAAAGGCATTGTTTTGTCTTACAAATTTAATTACTTCATGTGAGAGCATGTCCAAGTGTATGTTTGGGCACCATCCTTGGAGCTGGAGTAATAGGAATTTGAGCTGCCATGTGTGTGCTGGGAACTGAATCAGGTCCTCTGCAGGAATGGTTGGTGCTCTTATTCTCTAGCCTCTTCCAAAATTTTAAAAGTCTGAATGAAATCATAACTAAGTCATAACTGAAACTACTCTGCAGAAAAAGGAAACGATTCTGAGGTGAGTGAGGACAGGTCTTTAGCTTGATTATTAGTTTTGAATCTTAGTAAACTAATAGAAACAATAATCTAGACGTGGCTATTAATGCTTGTAGCCCAGCATTCAGGAGGCCAAATTTGGTAGTTACCATGGCTTTGAGGCCAGCGTGAGCTACATAGTGAGACCCTGTCTTAAAGAGGCAAAGAAAATTAACAGTATATGAATGTATGTGTGAGTGTACTAGTAATGCTTATAAAAATTAGTTTACAGAAATGAAAAATGAAGTTCTGTTGGAAATATTCTATAGTTATTTTTTTTGACTGAAGTTAAAAAGAAATCTACAGAGCTGGAGAGATGGCTTAGAGGTTAAGAGCACTGGCTGCTCTTCCAGAGGTTCTGAGTTCAATTCCCAGCACCCACATGGTGGCTCACAACCATCTGTAATGAGATCTCTTGTATATATAATAAATTAATATATATAATTTATATTATATAAATATAATAATTATTATAAATATATATAATAAATATATAAAAAGAAGCCTAGTTTTTTATTTTCTAGTTTTTTTTAATATTTATTTTTATTTATCTATTTGCCTTGGTGTTTGCCTGAAACTGGGACTACAGACAGTTGTGAGCTGCCAGCGAGACCTGTCTCAAAGAACAATCAAAGGGATGAACAAACAACTACACACACCACACACACCTCTCTCTCTCTCTCTCTCACACACACACACCACACACACCTCTCTCTCTCACACACACACACACACCACACACACCTCTCTCTCTCTCTCTCTCTCACACACACATACACCACACACACCTCTCTCTCTCTCACACACACACACCATACACACCTCACATACATACACACACTCAAAAAGTAATACCTTACCCCCCAAAAAAAACCAACAAATAAAAACTAGGAGGAGCTGAAGAGAAAGTTCTGTGATAAAAGTGTTGTTGCTCTTACAAAGAATTTGAGTTTCATTCCTAGAACCCACATGGTGACTCACAATCATACCTTCAATACTAGGGAACCTGGCACCCTCTTCTGCCTTTCTCAAGCAGTAGGCACAAATAAGATGCACGCACATACATGCAAGTAAAACATCACACATATAAATAAGCCTAAAAACCAAAAGGAAAAGGCTGGAGAGATGTCTCAGTGGTTATGAGCACCAGCTGCTCTTCCAGAGGTTCTGAGTTCAATTCCCACCATCATGGTGGCTCACAACCATCTGTGGGGGGGGCTCTGATGCCCTCTTCTGGCATAAAGTCGTTAGAGCAGTCATATACATTAAACAAACAAATAAACAAACAAATAAGTGAGTCTTAAAAAGAAAAGGAAAGAAAAGAAAAGAAAAGAAAAGAAAACCCTAACTGAAGAGGCCCTAGTGCACGGTCTCAGGGAAGAGTTGGCCATCTGAAAAGCCTTGTGGCTGGCTATGAGAGAAACCCCACCGCATGATGACAACCATAGGTTTTATGTACAGATTTTGAAAACTAGCATCAGTTACTTCTAATTGTATAGTGATATCACTTTCTCCATAAGTATCAAGCAGTAAAATCAGCTTTCATGACAGCCAGCCATGACATAAACAGAAGGACAGATGACAGTCACTTGTGAGAAAGAGTGTGACTTTTGGTTTCAAGTTCCTAGAAGGAGTGCCCTGAACCTGCTTCTTTACAAACAGCGGCTCCCAGAGAAACCTCACAGCACATTCATGCTGCCAAGAGCACCCAATGTTACCTGAGGAGAATGTTGACTTTGGGAAAACCTTCCCATTTTTCTCTGCATTCTGGACACTCTGTCTTCTTTGAAGACATCCACCATAAAGCTAGGCAGTGTCGGCAGAAGCTGTGGCCACAGTTCAAGGTGGTGGGGTTAACCAGGATGTCGTAGCAGCAATGGCAGGAAAATTCACTAACAGAAATCTGAGGGCTGATGCTTCTGACAGGATGATTTCCCTCCTGCCTTGTCGTGCTCAGGTCATCTTTCTGAGGCTCTTCCATCTCTCAGCAGATTCTGGGATCCATACAAACTTTCAGAATCAGGATACTGCTATAAAGCATGATAAGGTCCAGGGGAGGAAGCAATAAAACAGGATGAATAGCAGTTGTGTAAGATGCTGACATTCTATGAAAGTTCTTTTGGAGGGTTGATGGGGAGAGGGTTGTATAGTCCAGATTGGCTTCAAACTCCAGATCCTGCTGCTTCAAGTTGAGATGCTTAGAGCAGAGTCCTGCACACCATTGCTGGTTTCTGTGATGCCAGGGACTGAGCTCGGGGCTCCATACATACTAGGCAGGAATTCTGCCAACCAAGCTGTTTTGTGTGGTGTTAGGGTTAAAGCTCTGGGCCTACAGCATTCTAGGCAAGTGTTGTTTACTTTGAGCTATACTCCCACTCCCAGAGTTCTGATTTTTAATGTGACTGTTGGAAACATCTCCTGCAGCTGCCCTCCCATTTCAAACCCTACCCCTGAGAAAGACTGCCAAAAATCAGCCCCTTCCTGGGGCTGCTCAGGATCATACCTACAGGCTATGTAAGACCTGGAAACCATATCTGTCATGTGACTCCTCCCCTGCCTTTCCAAAGGTCAATCAAGATTATGTTGCTCTGTTCATTAAACTTTAATTTATTAATATTCAGCTTGATTGGCTTATTACATCAGCAGTGGTGGATACCTAGTAACTGGGGGATTCAAAACTTACCAGTGACAAGTTTAACTAATAAGATTTTATATTCTATAAATCACAGGCAACAAGTATGTATCATATACACCACATTGAGGGAAGTGGGGCAAGAGGACCCTCCTCAGCTACATATAGAATTCAAGATACCCTGTCTCAACAAGCAAAACAAAACACAAAAACCTAAACAATTCCATTTGTCTATGGACATTTCCCAACACCCCCAGCCCCTACCTGTTAGCTGTTACTTCATAAGGGGTTTTCCTGGAGTACTCCAAGAAAGTTAGTGAGATCTTGTTTTCCTTGCCAGGTCAGCTCCCATTACTCAGTATACTCTTTACCCTAACCCTCATCACGCAGGCGGTACTTTCCCGACTGCTCAGCCTGCTACCACCAAAGCAGACTCAAGACTATTCATCTTTTGAGACAGGGTCCCGCTGGCTGGAACTCACTGTGTAACTCAGAGACTGTCCTGATCCTCAAGGGCTGAGATTCTAGGTGTATGCTACCACTCCTTGCTCAAAGACTCATTCTATCTGGGTCATAGGACTTTTCTTGCTTAAAAGTTTTCATGCCAGAGGTCTCTGGTAGTCCAAACTGGCCGAGAACTTGCTATGTAGTTGAGAACGACCTTGAATTCCTGATCTTCCCACCTTATGGTGGGTTTTTTTTTTTTAATTTTTAAAACTTTATTTATTTATTTATTTGCCTTGGTGTTTGCCTGGAACTGGAACTACAGACAGTTGTTAGCTGCCATGTGGGTGCTGGGAATCAAACTCGGGTCCTCTGGAAGAGCAGATGGTGCTCTTAACCGCTGAGCCATCTCTCCAGCCCCCATGGTGGTTTTTTTTTTTAATGAGAAATCCCAGGGGCTTCCAAAACCAGCAATTGGTGCATGCTAGTTCATCATACCACTGAAGCAATCCCTACCTTCAGTGTACTTTTAAAGGACACAGTACCATGGCAAAGCCTTGGAGTTAACACTCTCAAATGCCCAGCTCTTCAGCATAGACTGGGGATACATGACTGAGGCTCCTCCAGTTCTGTCTCAGCTTTGAAAGGCAGAGACAGCAGAAACCTTCAGGCCTTCTCCAAGGGACCAGAGGAAAGGAAAGGCTTCCTGGAGGTATAGTAGACATCCAGGCTGAAGAAATAATTATTTAGAGCCCAGTGAAGCGCTCACAGCTATAATCCCAGTGTTTAGACGGCAGAGCCAAGTAAAGTCTGAGCTACACAGTGAATTCCAGGCCAGTCTGAAAAATGTAGTAAGACCATCTCAAAACAAAATCAACAGCACTCTCCTCCTCCCCCCCCCCCCACAAAAAAGGAGGGAGGCAAAGGACACATTTTATTTCTGGTGTTCTGGTAAGTTTCTCAGTCTTGCTGTTGCTACCCACACTAGCCACAAAGACAGGGGCTTATGCATTACATTTGGAAACACCATGTTCATAGACAGTATATGCCTATTTAAGAGTTGAGGCGGGTCAATTTGAAATTAGCTTTAGAGCATATGCAGACCATGTCAGTTTACACCTGTAATTCCAACATCAAGGAGGCTGAGGCAGAACTGCCTCCAGTATGAGATGAGTGTGAGGGCTCAAATTAAATTCTGTAGTATGCTTAAGAGATCTAGGAAATAAAAATGCCTCTACCCTTTAAGCTGCACTTGCCCAAAGACAGAGAACTTGCTGGAATGCTGGGGGCTGTTGGTCATGTAAGATAACAAGCCCAGTGTTTCCACTTCTGTAAACGAGGTTGGTTGCCCCAACTGCACAAGATATGCTTGATCACATGCAGGTGGGATATAAAATATACACACACAAGAAATATATCAGGATGTATTTTATCCTGTTGTTGTGTGTGATTATTGGAAGCTAAGTGGGGCTGAGAGTGGGTCCAAACCTCTGGGCTAATCCAGCTTAGCCTCAAATAATCACACACAGGCTTATATTAATTTTATGCTGATAGACCTAGGGCCCAGGCATATAACTTGCTAACTCATTCATCTGAACTCAACCCATGATTCTTATCTTGTTCTTCCATGTGGCTTGGTACCTTTTCTCAGTAGCATTTCAACTTCTTTCCCCTGCGTCTCCTGTCATCTCTGCGGTGTCTCTGCTCTGCTCCGAGATGTTCCCAAAGTTTTCTTAGTTTGGTAGCCCTGCCCACATTTCCTGTCTGTCTCTGGCCAATCAGCTTTTTATTAAACCAGTAGGAGTGACAAATATTTACAACATACCATAATCCCACTACACTATCCCAATTGGATGAAGGTAGGAAACAGAGCTATATGGATTTTGCCTATATAAGCACCAGATGCAGTCATTCCCTGGGAATCCTGAGCATAGACCTGACCAGTATTTAATAAAGCTTGTTTCAAATTTGACAACTGTGGCAGTGGTCTTATCCTCATCCAGTGTGATTAACACAGCCTGGAGCACATATTGAGTACCAGGCCAGACAGGACACTCCCCCCCCCCTCTCTCTCTCTCACACACACACACACACACACACACACACCCCTCAAAAGTTTTACTAAAAAAAAAAAGAAAAAAAACCAAATGAGGCTGGAGAGATGGCTCAGTGGTTGGGTGGTTAGGAGCACTGACTGTTCTTCTAGAGGACCCGGGTTAAATTCTCAGCACTACATGGCAGCTTACAACTGTCTGTAGTTTTAGTTCCCAGTTCCAGGTAAACATCAAGGCAAATAATTTTTTTTTTTTTAAAAATAGAACATGTGGGGTGGGAGAGGTGGCTCAGAGGTTAAGAGCACTGGCTGCTCTTCCAGAGGTCCTGAGTTCAACTCCCAGAAACCACATAGTGGCTCACAACCATGTATAATGTTCTGTATACATAATAAATAAATATTTTTTAAAAAGAACATGCAAATAAACACACACACACATACACATACACACACACACACACACACACACACACACACACACACAATGAACATAGGCCCCAGTGTGCAGCTCAGTCTCCTCAGTGTGACAGGCTTAGAGTTAGTGTTTACTCCACTGTGTTGGCAGAATCAAATATTAATACAAGTGCAGTGTCTAGTACAAAGCCTAAGATATGATAAGTACATCATAAGCATTTTTTTTGTTTTGATTTTGCACTGCTAAGGATCAAAACCTGGGCCTTGTCCATACTAGGCAAGTATTCTAGCACTGAGCTACATCCTCAGCCAAGCACACCACTATTCACTGAGCATCTCCTAAAGCCAGGTCCTTAGATAATGGCCATCACATTAGACTCAGAGCCAGGAGAAGGATAAAGGCCTTCTAATGAAGGTTAGGCCTGCCTCAGGCACTGTTTTATGTTTTTGCAAAAATCAGCAAGTGACAGGGCTGTGTTGTGATATGGTGTCTCTCCTGTGCCAGGTTAATGAGACTTGAAGATGTTGAGGGAGCACATAAAGGTTTCTGGTACGACGAGATCAGTGAAGCTGAGTCCTAGATGACAAATCTCTCTGTGAATGAGGGATGTGAATGGGCTGGACTGAGAGAATAATTATGGACAAGCAATAATAAAGATTTCTTAGTTACTGTTCTGTTGCGTTAAAACACCATGATCGGGGCTGGAAAGATGGCTCAATGGTTAAGAGCACTGACTGTTCAGAATTCTGAAGACCTGAGTCCAATTCCCAGCATCCACATGGCAGCTAACAACTGTCTGCAATTTCAAGATCTGACACCCTTACACAGTTATACATGCAGGCAAAAACACCTATTCACATAAAATAAAAAGAAAAAAGTTTTTTTAAAAAAATGATTTTGTTGTTTGGAACAAAGTGTTACGTAGCCCAAGATGCCTCACACTGTAGTGTAGCAAAGAATGGCTTTCAAAATTTTTTTTTATACTTTTGCATTCTCAAGGGCAAGCACTTTAAAACAGAAAAAACAAATTTTATCTTTGATCTTTAAGGTAATGACAAGACTCCCAAGAGAATCTGTGTGTAGTAAGCAGTTGAATACAAGTTGTAAGGCAATAAGAATGAGGCTAAAACCATAGACTTGAGAGCCATTTGCAAATTAATATGTATTGAAATTAATTCCTAAAAAATAGCCTACTAGCTTGCTGGGCCAGCAAAAATGACTCAGTGGCTAAAGGTGATTGCTGCCAAGCCTGACACCAAAATCAAAATTAAATTTTGATTTAATTTAAATCAAAATTAAAATTTGATTTGTGGGAGAGAACCAATTCCCCCGAGGTGTTCTCTGACCTCCACTCAGTCTGTGGCACAGGGCAGTCCTTTTCCCTCATATAGTAAATACAATCAAAATTAAATTAAAAACTGGCTTGGTGGTGGTAGCTCATGTCTTTAATTCCATCACTCAGGAGGTAGAGGCAGGTGGATCTTTCTGAGTTCCAGACGGGCCAGGGCTACAAAGAGAAACCTTGTCTGAAAACAAACAACAGCATAGGAACTGATCATTTTTACTTTGTCGTTTTGGACTAGGGTTTGCTCTGTTACTCAGGCTGGCCCCAAACGGGCAGAAATCCTTCTCAGTGCCAGGGTTACAGTTATGCACTACTGTGCCTGGCTATTCTGAGGTTGTTAGGCTCATTTTAACTTAAAATTCAAAATCTTAAAAAGTACATTTTTGCAATCCAGCACCCGGAGGGAAAGCGGGAGACAAGTTCACACACACAGTAAGACCTTGCCAGACAACCTACCTGAGAAACTAACCGCCAGAAAGAGTACAAGCCGTCCCTTACTTCAGGCTCTTCTTTGCTTCTACCTGTATGAACTGGAGTTACTTCCATGGGTAAGAGAGCAGTACTTTTAGAGGAAGAGAGATAAAATCTAGTGACACTCAAGTTACAAGCCTTGATGTTATTGGTGAACATACCCTGCTGCCCTGGCAACACATAAAAGGCCTCTCTGAGAAACCCATGCACCGGAGGATGTGTACAGCTGTGTTCTGCAAATATGGCCAGCTGGGGAGCAGGCTGTGAGCTGTTTCTCAATGAAGCCTCCTTAGAGGACAGTTTTAACCAGGCATCGGCGGTGGTAGTGCAAAACCTTAATCCCAGCCCCTGGGAGACAAAGGCAGGAGGATCTCTGAGTACAAGGTTAACCTGGTCTATAAAGTGAGTTCCAGGACAGCCAAGGCTACAAAGAGAAACCTTGTATCAAAAAACAAAAACAAAAACAAAAGACAGCTTGTACCTACTTCTCCTTCACGTGTCTTCTGTGGTGATAATATTGCATATTTAATAAAAGTAGGCTGGAATATCAGAGGACAGAATCATCCACAGCCAAGCCATGAAGGACAGACAGTGGTGACTCACACATTTAATGCCATCACTCAGGAGACAGAGATCTGTCTGGATCTCTCTGTGCATTCAAGGCCTAACAGCCCACTGGTAGCTAATACCTTTAATCCTAGCTCCAGGAGGGTTGAACCAGGAAGTAAAATAAGTGGTGGTGGTGGGGATATAAGGCAGGAGAAGGCAGAAATACAACCATTCTGTCTGAGCAACCAGTCAGACTGAGAACTTGGCTGGGTAAGAACTGACTGTGGTCTGTTCCCTCTCTGATAGTCCAGCTTTTCCCCCATATCTGGCTCTAGGTTTTCATTATGATATTAACTAGAATTTGTGCAATAGTGTCCTTTTCACCTCAAAGGCCCTGAAGACTAGAGGGGCCATGGCAAGGCAGGGCACAGGATACAGATCAAACTACACATGTTAATTTCCTAGTTCAAAACTAATGGGAAGGTACATCTGGGTGTGGGGAAAGTCTACTGAAACAGCTCATGACAGGCTGGTCCCCAGGAGTGCAGACTACAGCAAAATTCTAGGAGCCCACACAGGAATGGAGTCATTCCAAAAAGCTGGTGTTTCCCAATGAACAACAGGGTCCTCAACTGGAAGCCAGGTCTCAGTTCCATACCCTGAATGTGTGCATGGAATAGGCACTTTCTGTTAGGATTTCTAAAGAGATGACCACTCAAACATAAGATTAGTTTATCCACTAAGAAAAAAAGTCTCTTAACATGTTACATTTTACTACTTTGGGAGTTGGTTAAAATGATCCAGGAGGTTCTCAAAATGACAAACCATTCATGCCAAATGGCATCCATTCCCTGACCTACACTAGCCTTTGTCAATACCCATCAACCCGCTAAAGCAACACCTGGTCTGCAGTTGGCTGGCTTTCTTAGGATGTCCTTTCTTCTCTGGCCTTTTTTACTTTTTGTAAGACAGGATCTCAGTGTGTAGCTCAAACTGTTTTTGTTTGTTTTGTTAAGACGGGATTTTTTTCTCTATGAGGCCATAGTGGTCCTGAAATTCACTATGAAGACCAGGCTAGCCCAGAATTCACAGATCCACCTGCCTCTGCATGCTGGGATTAAAGGCGTACACCACCATGCCCAGCGCCCAGCTGGTTTTAAAGTTTATCTGGAGATGGCAGCTTGAGGACCTGGAGTTCAAGGTCATTCTCAGCCACATTAAGTTCAAGCCCATCCTAGGCTATATAACCCCCTGTCTTCAGAGTCAGTGTAGCAACATTTAAATCAGCCTTGTTTCTCACAAAAATCTAGATTTTTGGCTTACTTAAAAAGAAGAAGAAGAAGAAGAAGAAGAAGAAGAAGAAGAAGAAGAAGAAGAAGAAGAAGAAGAAGAAGAAGAAGAAGAAGCAGAAATAATAATAATAATACTGGGCAGCAGTAGTGGTGGAGCATGCCTTTAATCCTAGCACTCCGGAAATAGAGGCAGGTGGACCTCTTGAGTCTACAGAAGTAGCTCTAGGATAGCCAGGGCTACAAAAAGAAACACTGTCTTGTAAAACAAACAACCAGAAGATGTAAAGCTGGACTACTGGATCTATTCCCATAATGTGGCCCTCCTCAGTTCCTAAGGCAGGTGAATGATTCCACTCAGTTCCCAGTGTTCTCAACTTCTGCTCTTAATATGATGCCTTGAGAATTGAAAGCTGTGATAGTTGTTTCCATGCTTACTGTTCCTGTTTTTCCACCTTGGTTTGTTATCAAGCTAGGTCTTTCACACCTCCTCCTAGATCCAGCTTCCTCTTTGCTTTAGCATGGGTAGCTGCGGAGGCTGGCTTTGTGTATCGTGTGTGAAACACTTGGGATAGATAACCTGAGGACAGGGACCACAACAGGCTCTAAAGAGAAGCCCCCGACTGACCTGGGCCCTTCCAAGCCATATGTCAATCACATATGTTTTGTGACTGGTCTCATTCAGTAACCCAGCTAGGTCTGAACTCACCAATTCTGGTTGCAGTTATTAGAGGTCTGCACCACCACACCTATCTCAGTATAATTTTTTTCCTACATTTTCAAGCCATAGTTAACTGGTGAAGTATAGTTATTTGAGAATTTGTGAAAGAAAGGAGATGCTAGGGTACAATTTCCGCAGTGGAGCTTTCCTACCTAAGAACCTGAGATTACCGAATCTGTCTATTTCTCTTGGTTTGGTCTGACCCTCATCTACTTAGTTATTTGGAGGGCTAGGGCACTGTTAGGACCTGTTTTTTCAGCCCCCCCCATACAAGAAAGTCACCACTACTTAGTCAATTAGCAATATTGTGAGAGCCAAAGTTATGTTTTATGATTACTTAATTACTAAATTACTGTGCCTAAGGGATCCATAAAATAAAAAAATGCATCTAACCTGTATCCATTTGCCTAAAGACAGATACTTCCTGCTATGTGTGCTGGAGGCTATTTAAGATTGAAAAGGCAGGCTGGAGAGATGGTTCAGAGGTTAAGAGCACTGACTGTTCTTTCAGAGGACCCAGGTTCAATTCCCAGCAACCACATGGTGGCTCACAACCATCTATAATGACATTTGGTGCCCTCTTCTGTATACTGTATACATAATAAATAAGTCTTAAAAAAAAAAAAAAGATTTAAAAGGCATGTCTTCGCTCCCCTAAACAAGTCTGATTTTGCTTGACTCCACTACACAGGAAGTGCTTGATTACATGTAGGCAGGAAATCCATCAGGGTGTATACTTGCCTGATTGGATGTAGGCAGGAGGTATAGAGGCAGGAAATACACCAGGATATGAGCTTGCCTCTGATGGGAAATAAATAGCCTTAGGGACTTTTGCCTTTATAAGCTTTTCAAACTGTGATTCATCATCATTTTCTGAGAACATCAGGATGGATCTGGCCAGAGTTCATCATTCTGGCCAAATTTGGCTCAAAATTGTGGTGGCAGTCTGGCCCACCGGAACTAGGACTATCTCTCCAATCACCCATCCATCTCCCCTTCTTACTTTACTTGTTTTTTTTTTTTTTTTTTTTTTTTAACTTTATTTTATTTATTTATTTGCCTTGGTGTTTGCGTGGAACTGGAACTACAGACAGTTGTTAGCTGCCATGTGGGTGCTGGGAATCGAACCCGGGTCCTCTGGAAGAGCAGACAGTGCTCTTAACCGCTGAGCCGTCTCTCCAGCCCCCTTACTTTACTTGTAGTCATTAGCAGAGCTCTCACTTTATCTCCAGATCAGGGCTTATTTCTTCCTCTGGCTTTCCCAATAGCTTTTAATTCTTTAAAAGTTGGACTTATTTTTAAACAATACTGTTCATTCTACCTGATGTATGTGCTACGGTGCATGTGTGGCAGTCAGAAAACAAAGTTGGGGAGTTGGTTCTTTCGTTCTTCTTTATGTGGTTTTCTGAGGATTGAGCTCAGGTGCCAGGCTGCTGGCCAAGCAATTTTAGCAGCAGAGCTATCTTGCAGGCCCCTGAAGACTGGAGCATGGTGGTTTACTTCTGCAATACTAATCCTGGGAGGCTGAGGCAAGAGGACTGCTACTCTTTCCAGGTCAGCCTTGCCTACAGACTGAGATCATTAAGCCTGCCCCTACCTTCCCAAAATGAAAACCGGGGTTTCTCTCAGTACTTCAGGTGGGCTTTTGCTTCAGGCATGTGTATGCTAACTGACTGAAGCTTTCTCTCCTCAAGCATCTGATGCTTTGTCCACTATTTGTTGTTTCAGAGGAACTCCATCTGCCATCTTGTCACCAGTTCTGAGACCTTACTGGTTGGTGGTTACTTCATGCTGTGGCTGTGGCCTGCAGGGTATGGGGCACGACGGCAGGGAGATGACAGCAAAACGGAAAGAGGAGCTGACACAAGCTCATTTTTGGTTATTCAATTCCATTGCTCCTGGGTCTGCGAACAGTGAGGGACAACATCGTGGAAGAGGTATGCTGAAGGTTAGTTTACTTCATGTTATGCAGGAGGCAGACAGCAAGCTCTTTGAGACAGGGTCTCTGTAGCCCAGGCTGACCTTGAAGTAATGGCAATCCTCTTATTTCAGTCTCCCAAGTGGTAGATTACAGGCCTTGTCACTATGACCAACTTAATGCAATAAATTTTAGCGTTGTGGGACTATGCTCTTGTACACTGTAAATATTTGCTTAATAAAACACTCATCAGCCAGAAGCTCGGCAAACAGGAAGTATAGGTGAGGTGACCAGACAAGAATGCTGGGAAGAGAAAGGAGAAGAGTCACCAGGACACGCAAAGGAAGCAAGATGAGAATGCTGCAGTGAGAAAAGGCACCAAGCCACATGGCTAAGCATAAATAGAAATGATGGTGTAGCTTAAAGTGTAAAAGTTAGCAAGTAATAAGCCTGAGCCATAGGCCAAACAGCTTGTAATTAATGTAAGCTTTTGTGTGATTATTTGAGACTGAATGGCTACAAGACCAGGTGAACAGGACACAGAAACTGTCTGACTACATTTTAGTGAGTTTATCAAGTAAGAAATCACTGAATCTAGGTTTAAGAATGTTTATGCCAGGCCTAGTGGTTCATGCCTTTATTCTTAGCACCAAGGAGGCAAAGGCAATTTGAGGCAAATATGACTGACATAATGAGTTCTAGCTTATGCAGTTATACAGTAAGACTCTATCTCAACCCCTAAGCCTCAATACTTCCAATAACACTACAGCAGCATCAACAAAACAAACAAGGGGCCAAGGAAACAGCTCAGTTGCTAATGCTGTGCTAGTCTGAGAACCTAAGCTTGATCTCTGAGAATTCATTAAAAAATGTGGAGCCTATTTATAGTTCCAAAGCTGGGAAGGCAGAGACAAGTGGATTCCTAAAATTTGCTGGTTAGAGTCCACAGACTAATAAGTAAGTTTCAGGCCAAATGAAGAATGGTACCTGGGGTTGACCTCCATATGCACACACAAGCATACTTGCACATGCACCACCAACCAAATATTGGCTATTATGACTGAAATTGTACCTAATTTGAGATTTTCTAATTTGAGGAATAATATATTTACGCTCTATTTCAGATTCTGCCTAAAAAATACATCTCAATTGACTCTTTGCAAGTGAACAAAAAACCCACTCTGGGGCTGGAGATGACTCAGTATTAAGAGTAATAGCTGTTCTTTCAGAGGAAGGTCAGCATCCACATGGCAGCTCACAAAGCATCTGTAACTCCAGTTCCAGGGGACCTGGTGTCTTCCTCTGGCTTCTGCAGGCACTGCATGCATGTAGTTCATGGACATCCACAGCTGACAAAAACTTATATACACAATATAAAAATCTTTAAAAAAAAAAAAAAAAGCCAGTGTTGGTAGTACTTACCTTTAGTATCTTTAATCCCAGGATTTGGGAGGCAGAGGCAGGATCTCTGAGTTTGAGGCTAGCCTGGTCTACAGAGTAAGTTCCAGAATAGCTAAGTCTACAGAGAAACCCAGTCTCGAAAGACAAAACAAAATGTATGTTAGCTTCTGTAGGCCTCTGATTAGGCTTCTTATTACACATTATCTAATAATGGGAAATAAAAAGAAGGACTGGTGTTTGTTGAGTCCTTATAATCTAAAAGGTACACCAGTCAAATGGGGAAAGAACATATCATTTCCATTTTACAGCGGAGAAAATGGAAGCCAATCAGTAATGGGAAGCACTCAGTTATAAATAACGGTCTGCTACTACTTTGTACTTTAAGCTAAGGGGGAATCATGAATCAACTTAAAGAATGCCAGCACAAAGATACTATCCAATGAAGTATTTAATAAGTATCAGCTCAAAGGACTGATTTACTCTTTTATCATCTAGTCCACATCACGGTGCTACAGTTATATAAACAAGAAAAACAAACTAGAATCTGACACTGTCTGGAACATGAACAACTATTCAGATGTTTCAGAGAACATTCAAAATCAAAACAGAGGACAGGCCTCGTCCAGGATACCACTATAAACACTGGCAGAATACTTCAATGTCCACCCACCTCTCATGACCACCAAATAAAAATTAATGTGCCCAGATTAGGTGAGTCAAAGGCCAGGGATGGCAGTAAGAACAGAATGTTAGCAAAGAGAATGTTAGTGGCATTCCTGTAGTCAGAAAAACTGGCTCTTCTATTAATAAGACAGAAGCATTTACAGTCATTGTCTAAAACTTTGTATTTTTACAACTCTTTCTGGAGAAGGTCGGTCAACAGGATAAAGGTAGCATGCTCCTTTAGATGTTGATTTGTTGCTTGAACTCAGATTGCTTTAGACCTAAACTGTGTTGGGCAAGACAAGGGCTGCTGAGAAGACATTGGGCTGGGCCTGCATTGGCTATCTCTGTGGCATACATTTGAGCATCTATTCTGTACCTCACCTAGCAGTTGTTCAACAACCAGAAACTATTAAGAAAACAACATAACAAAAAGCCTGGCATGATGGTGGTGGCGGCAGTGGGGCACGCACACCTTTAATCCCATCACTTAGTTTCAGGCTCTGAGATGAAGGTTAAACCTGATCTATGGGAATGAGTTCCCAGAACAGTTAAAGCGGTTACACATTAAAACCCTATCTCAAAAACCAAAAACTAAAAACCCACAAAAACCCCAAAGCAAAAAGCTTATGGGGGATACCAAATAATACAAGCTCTAAAAGTTTAAAATACCCATTTCTGTACTGGGATTGTAACTACTGGGTAGATCAGTTGCCTAGAATGCCAAAATTCCGAGTTTAATCCCCAGTACCACACAGATATATCCATCAATTCAACTCATATTACAAGCTCACATGTCTATTCCTATACTTTTTTATTTTCTGAAGATACTAAAGTACCAATTTATTAAAATAATAATTTTATTATTATTAAGAAAAATTTTAACACAAGTAACTAAGCCTAAGAACATATAAATAAAAATCACAACTCAAAATGCTAACATTTTTACCTGTATCATTTACTATGAAGTTGAACCTCTAAAGTACACTTGGGCCACACAGCCTTATACTTGTAAGACTACAGAACATGAGCAAGAGCAGAAAGCTGCTCCCCAGCAGGCTAAGATACTCACCAAACACTGGTGTGTGTATGAATTAGGAGGCTCTACAGGTAGAATAGTTCTGAATAGATTATTTTAAGCTGACCATTTTAGATTTTACTTGATACTGCAGAATATCCTTTCATCACAAAATTCCATATTTGAAATATTTATACAACTCTGAAAAAATAACTAAGAGCATTTTCCTGCTACAGCATCAGTTCTTAAGAAGCATCATACTCTGCAATGAGCTGCCTGAGCTCATTCAGACACTCGCTTATTTCCTGCAAACTGAATGAACTTTTCTAATGAAGGATCTTTTTCAACCAACACTTTCACCACTGTCCTGAAGGGTCCACAGTCTTGGTGGTATGCTTAGTCAATTTCCTCGAGTTCTGACTCTATTGCTTTAAGGTAATTTGTTAGCTGGTCATCATGTGATTTTGTGCCTTATGTTCTGTTTGATTCAGGTTCTGTGGCTCCAACTTCAAACTCAGAAATCTAAGGTAAGTCACTTTCATCTACCATCTTTGGATTTTCTCCAGCCTGCCTGCTAGTAGCTTCAGGAAATCCCTTTTCATCGAACTTGTTGAGTTTGTCTAACATTTCTGGTGCAGGAACTACTGAAAAATTTGATAAGTTTGTGTCTCTTGATGTTTTCAAAAACTGGCCTGGTCTCTTTTGACCTCGTTCTGGCTTTTCTTCTCTGTGGGCATTCTGAGGAGGTACTTAGTCATATGGTCCATTAGACCACATCTTGTCTCTTTTGTACTCTGATCTTGGACAGTGACCAAGGATAACAGGAACGTGAAGCATGAATGGCTAGGCTGACAAAGGTTCACCAAGACAGTCCTAGCAGTCCTTTTGATGGGCACTGAGACATCGGACTCAAAATTTACCTGCTCCCTTGATAGGCTAGACTCTAGGAGACATGGGCTTCAGTGTGGATTGATGGTTTCAGAAGCCAAGATGGGGGCTGGAGAGATGGCTCAGTGGTTAAGAGCACCATCTGCTCTTCCAGAGGACCCAGGTTCGATTCCCAGCACCCACATGGCAGCTAACAACTGTCTGTAGTTCCAGTTCCAGGCAAACACCAAGGCAAATAAATAAAATAAAGTTTTTTAAAAAAAAAAAAAAAGAAGCCAAGATGCTGGCAAGCAGGCTGCCAAGGAGTAGTTAGAGGTCTGGTTGGTATGTGCTGGTAAGTAAAAGTCAAGTATAAATTGTCTTGCATTATTTTTAGTGGGTATGATAGGCTTTTTACAACCTCTGAAAGGTCAGTGCACACCTCTTACAGATTTATAAAAAATTTAAAAAGTGCCAAGAGGTTCAATACTGGTCCATACCAATACTTAAGGACAAATCATTCTGTAAAATCAACTCTCCCCAAGTTGGTCTTCTCTTCCCCATTTACTGAGACCTCTATCAAAAAGAGGCCTGTCTCCCACCAGCAATCTGCAAAAGCACATAACACTATTCTGGTTACAGCAACATTAGCTGGGCATAGTGGTGCATACCTTTGATCCCAGCACTCAGGAGACAGAGGCTGGAGGACTTCTGTGAGTTCAAGGACAGCCTGGTCTACAAACTGAGTTCTAGAACAGAACAGCCAGGGGTGCTAAACAGAGAAACTCTCTCTTGAGGGAAAAAAAAAAAAAAAAAAAAAAACACCAAAACAAAAAAACCTGTGACTCAAGACTTTCCTCTTTTCTTTATGCCAAACATATTCCAGCTTCATTCTCAACCTTAGCAAGAGCAGAATTGATGATATGATTCAAATATGGCAGGAGATTCTAGGTTCTGTAGCCTGCTCCTGTGGTGATAAGTTATATATTTAATAAAACCAGTCTGGAATATCAGAGAAGAGATCTACCCACAGTCAATTCAGGAGGATCAGAGAGTGTTAACTCACACCTTTAATCCCAGCATGGAGGGGTGCAGTGGGGGTGACCTACACCTTTTATCCCAGCAGATCTGAGTTTGAGGTCAGCTTGGTTTACAAAGGGAGCTCCACTGCTCCCAGACAGGCAGAACAGGTACATGCCAATAGCAGTTGGGAGGCAGGGTCAGGGTCAGGGTCAGGATCAGAGTCAGAGGCAGGAGGATCTCTGTGAGTTCAAGGCCAGCCTGGTCTACAAAGCAAGTTCCAGGACAGCAAGGACTGTTACACAGAAAACCCTGTCTCAAAAACAAAAACCAAACAAACAAAAGGCTGGAAGAGGTGGCTCTGTCCTCTGATATTCCATGCTGGTTTTATTAAATATATAACATATTGCCACATGCTCCCCCATAAAGCAGCTTTCTTATGAGTCCCATCTACCTCTTAGAAAAGTAAATGCACGTGCTGACCTCATTCCTATACACTGTATATTATATTCCAATCATATTTTGTCTCTCCAAGTCCTGGGCTCCTGAATTCTAGAGTCAAGACACAGTTAAGCCTATTATAAATGGAATAGCTAGCTTTAAAACTGGACTCTAGATATATGCAGATAAAAAGTGAAACAACAAATATCTGACTCTTTAATCAATGTAACTCTTAATACCTTCATCAGAATCCTGTGGAAATCTTGGTGAACTTGAACTAGGATGTCTGAGAACAAGGCAGAGAAGAATACAGTTCTCCATTGGTATCTGCTCCAGGACTTCCCTGAGGTACCAGAACCTGTGTCCACAAATGCTTTCTGAGTATGGACAGTATTTACATGTCCTTATGCACTGTATCCTATATCCTTTGGTCCTCTTTATTGCTGTTTTTTTGAGATTTTTTTTTTTGTAGCCTTTGCTGTCCTGGAACTTGCTCTGTAGACTTGCCTGGATGCCTCTCAAGCACTGAGATTAAAGGCTTGTGCCACCACTGCCTGACTCCCTTAGTTATTTCTTATATATGTTCAGTATATAAGCAACCACAGTAGGCCTGACTATAAAGCACAAATGAGCAAAATACACAGGCAAACAATGCTCATCCATACTGCTGGAGAGACTGAGGATCTGTGAAATGGTAGGAAGCCATGGAAGGGTGTACATGCCTGCATATAGCTTCATTCCTCTGGATTCAGTTTAGTGGTTAGCATACGGCAAATTCAAATTTTGCCTTTTGAAACTTCCTGGATTTTTCTAGCCGGGCCAGGGACTGAACTGAGGACCACTATACATGCTAGATATATTATACTACTGAACTACATATTCCAGCCCCAAAATTAACTTAAAAATTCTCTTCCCTACCTGTTGTTGAATTTGTTGAATATGCAATAAATGGACATAGACTTGCCTATGTATATGAAGCAAGTACTTCACAAGATCATGAGCCTACAAGTTTAGGACTACATGCAATCTACATATAAATGCCTAAATATGTCTTAGACTAGGTCTGGCTAAAGTGAAACTTAAATATCACTTCCTATTCTTTTTGTGAATGTCTCTTTTTAAATGACTGAATCATCTTCTTAGAGCAAAATTCCCATCAAATTCCTCTTTTGCTCAAAACCTTCCCCACTAACCCCACTAAACTGAATCTGATTACTGTCAGAAGCCTATAATTCCAGTCGATGAGTGCTGGAGGCACCAGAACCAGGATTCCAAGGTCATTCTTAGTTCAAGCCAGCCAGTGATAAATGAAACTGTCTCAAAACAACAAAAATTATTCCCAACTACAAAAAAATTTAAAAACAGATGATGTGAGATATTCACTTAAGGATCTGAATGGCCAAACAGCAAACTAACTTTTCTAGTGCTGGGAAGTGGACCTAGGAATTTGTACACTCTAAACAGACACTCTACTATAGAGGCAGTGGTCTTCAGCCCTAATCCACATAATTAAGGTTTTGAATTTTCAATCTTACTGCCTTGGTCTACAAAGTAGCTGGGATTAAAGGCCTGTGACTCCAGGCCTTGGGTCGTTAAACTACTATGTCTGGCTGTCAAACTGACATTTTCACTTATAACACAAAGCTGAGACATGACTAAGTTAAATTTTAGTTGAATCATTAGCTACATGATCTCAGGCAAGTTGTTTATTTTTTTGTCTGACCTGTAAAATGGGAATAAATACAACAGCCTCAAGAGGCCACTGCACGGACCCTGCCGGAGCCGCGGCTGCCAGCGACATGTTCAAGGTAATTCAGAGATGTGTGGGACCAGCCAGCCTGAGTCTGCTCACCTTCAGAGTCTATGCAGCGCCCAAAAAGGACTCAACTCACAAAAATTACATGAAGGTTGATGAGCTTTCACTCTACTCAGTTCCCGAGGGTCAATCTAAGTATGTGGAGGAGCCAAGGACTCAACTTGAAGAAAACATCTCTCAGCTTCACCATCATTGTGAGCCATATACAAGTTGGTGTCAGGAAATATACTCCCAAACTAAACCCAAGGTGGACCGCTTTGTCCAGTGGGGGTTAGACAACTATGAATATCTTCAAAATGCACCTCCTGGATTTTTCCCAAGACTTGGTGTTATTGGTTTTGCTGGTTTTATTGGACTTCTTTTTGCTAGAGGTCAGCGGGGAGAAGTTATATGACTGGGGATTACGAGGGTACATAATTGTAGAAGATTTGTGGAAGGAACATATTCAGAAGCCAGGAAATGTGAAGAATTCACCTGGAAATAAATAGAAAACTCCATACTCTGCCCATTTTAATCAGTTCTAGGTAAACATTGGAAACTCCAGGCAATAAATCAA
Organism: Sigmodon hispidus; assembly: GCA_004025045.1. Lineage (NCBI taxonomy): Eukaryota > Metazoa > Chordata > Mammalia > Rodentia > Cricetidae > Sigmodon > Sigmodon hispidus. Next base: position 49,575 of record PVIH01004034.1, on the reverse strand, counting down.
TATTTCTACAGACAAATGGCAGAGAGTCAGCATTGGATATAGTAAACTGGCTTTCTTCAGGAAAAACAACACTAAGCCTCTTTGCTATCTTGGGTGATGCCATATTACAGGCCAACTAATCTGCAGTCCTTCATGTGAAAATAATGTACAAGCCTTAGAATTCCTCATTCTTATATCACTATTTATGTACATAATTAAAATCCAGATTTAAACAGAAAAAAAAAAGAGGCCACTGCACAACAACTCAGAATAGTTCCTAGTACACAGTAAGTTCCACGACAATATTACTTCTGATATTAAGCTTAGACTCTGTTCACAGACCACAATGTAGTCCCTCCTATAAATTCCTGCTCCCTTTTCCCCCTCATATACTCTTCCAGAAATGACCAAGGTACACCCACCTGTTTTGACTGTATTTTGTTTGTTCTCAGCCTTCTAGCCCTTCACCCAATGGTCATATATGTCTTGGAAACACATTTGAGGCTATGTCTAAAATAACTACTATGGTCTGACAGAAATGAACATTTAAGGTTACTCTGACCTTTGATGCAAATTATGGTCTTTGTGGTTTCTGTTTATAAAAACCTCTATCCCTGAGCTTGGGCACCAAGACATTTTTCAGAGACACAAGCCCAATCTTGGTCTAGCCCTCATTGAAAAAGGATTTAAAACTTTTAATTGGTTTAATCAACATGGTTGTCAATAACTATCATTATACTCCCATCTGTTAAGATTTCTAAGTCAAAAGTATCCAATAACAAGATCCAAATTTGGCTCCAAGTTTCTGTCTCTTTGCAGCTGTGTAAGGTTTATCTGTGTTACCTAATCTCCTGGACTATTTGCAGAGTGCCTGCTTACTGGGTTCTATCATTAGCAAGCAGTGTATGAACTGGGCATGGTGGCACACACCATGATCTCAGTGATGGTGGAAAACTGCCATTTTTGTAAATCCAGATTTCTGAGTCATGAGATTGGGAATCAAAGAGGGAAATTTTATCACCAGTGTCAATTTAGAGTTTCATTTTCCCTTCTGCATTTCCTGTTACCTTTTCATTTTTGCACTCCAAAGGCAGAAGCAGGTAGATTTCTGTGATCTGAGTTCCTGGGCAGGGAGGACTACGTACAGTCTTCTGAGTGAGGCTAACCTGGTCACCTTTGTTCTCCTTGAGCATCGTTAGTTCCCATCTATCAGTCCACCACACTAATATCAATGTTAAAGGATTGCTGGAGATAGATGTCAAACTGTGTCCACAGATAGGTAAAAGTTTGCTGGACGAATGACCGATATTAATTAGATTACTAACTGCCGAATTTTACTGAATGGTGGTTACAGTGTTGTTAGCACATATCTGAACCCTGGAGGGAAAAAAGGGCGAGGGGTGAACAGCCCAGGAGGACGGTTTTCTTATTCGATCTGTGGAAGATAAACTCAAGTATCTTGGGTCACAGGACACATGCAGGCTGTTTACGAAATAGCAGTAACAAGAACAAATAAAACTGCAAAGGCACATGAAGTTCTTCGGACTGGCTCTGGGGTGTGTCTAAAGGTAGAGGAAAACTACCTATTGGCTTCTCCTGGTGTGACGCTAAGGCCACCCAAAGAACGAACCAATGGGCATCCGCGGGGACGACCCATGGGTGACAGTTAGGGACATAACAAAGCTCCCACTTTCTCTTTTCTACCAAAGTTAGAGGTTTGCCCCTTGCCCAACTAAAGGTCCCCAGAAGACACATCTATCCTTCCTCCCTCCCTCTCTCTCTCACACACACACCCTTACTACAACATTTCTGAGCTGTGAGTAATGGAACGACAACCGCGAAGCTCTAGGTCAGTCCAGCGTGACTTTGGAGTTTGATGTTCCCTTTTCTGCGTTTCCCATTATGAATCGTCTGCTTTGGGACAGGAAGGCTTCGGGATCTAGCGGTCGTGCCGGGCACCGCTAGCCGGCAGGTGTGTAGAAACAAGCTACGACCCGGGGCGAGTGTCTCCGGCAACGCCTAGAGACCCGCGACGGCTTGGGTCCGCGCCTCGGAAGACGGTCCGTAGACCGGCAGGGACGCTTGCAGAGCGGGTTTGTTCTAACTCAAACCAAGCGCCCTGCCGCCCCATTACCATCCCACCGTGCAAGCTCACCTCTCCTCTAGTCCCGGGACTCACTCGGCCACCCGCAACCGCCAGGAGCCCTGCGGAAGCAGATGGAAAGCGGCAGGCTTCCGGAAATAACCGTGGTCGGTCGGTCAGCTGGCGGTGCGTGGCTCCCTAGACCATAGAGGAGAGACCACTCTCACTGCAGACTCTCAACCCCAGGCGACCTCCTTCTGCCTAGAGCGGCCGCTCCGGACAATGCCGTGCCGCATGCGCACTAATGCGACCCGCCCTTTTTTTTTTTTTTTTTTTTTTTTTTTTTTTTTTTTTGCCCCGGTCTAGACAGAACCGTAAAGTCACAGCCTGAGGGCGGGGAAGGTGTTTTCCACTAAGTGTATCCTGGACGGTGTTCCTGTGCTTAAATGAGCTAGATTTGGTCAGACATTAAAATAATTTTCTCACACTGCCCCGTATGCACCACAATAAATCTTGCCTTCACATTCATGCAGAAAACCACAGAGGCAGTGCTTCAAGTTCCATTTATAGAGTCGAATTTAGAATAAAAAGGACTTTATCACATCTACCCCTCGGCCACCCACCTCGATCTGGATCTGGTGAGATCTCACGGTGTTGTGTTTTGGGTCGTTTAGACCTAGTGAAACGAAACCTGGAACAACATACCTTGCAGGTTAAGGGTTAAGACAGTTCCTTTGTCCTCTCTCTCTCCTCCCTCCTCCTCCTCCCCTCCCCTTCCCCTCGCTCTTCCCCTCTCCCTCTAAGTGCTGGGATTAAAGGCATGCACCGCCACAGTCTGGCCTGAGTAATTCTTTATACTTCACATTAGCTTGATAGATCTTTAACACCATCCCAGGAAATTGACCTTTAGGAAGCTTGATTGCAGGTTACTAAATGGTGGAGCTAAGTTTTTTGTTTTATTTTTCTTTGAGTCTGGGTTTCTCTGTGTAACAGTCCTAGCTGTCCTGAAACTAGCTCTGTAGAATAGGCTGGCCTCAAACTCACAGAGATCTGCCTGCCTCTGCCTCTTGAGTGTTTAAAGGTGTGTGCCACCACAGCCTGGCTGGAGCTAAATTTAAAACATATCTTCTAAACAACTTTATATTGAGGTTTTCTGAAAGACCAAGTTGAGTTTATTCACTCAACCAGCTTAATTTTTTAAAAAGAGACCAAGTTGGATTTATTCACTCAACCAGCTTAATAAGAGCATCTATTATGTATTAATCCAGCAAAAGCTTTGGGGGGGATCAACAACAATCTCCAGCCAACATCACTCACCTATATAGGCTCCAACTTTGCCCTCTCTGATTAGCTAAGAAACCCTGCATCCCCATCACTCTGATGCAGCACCTTGCTCTTTATCTCCATAGCAAATATTGTGTTTACAAAGGGCAAGTCTATGGGCTGGAGAGATGGCTCAGCGGTTAAGAGCACCGTCTGCTCTTCCAGAGGACCCGGGTTCGATTCCTAGCACCCACACGGCAGCTAACAACTGTCTGTAGTTCCAGTTCCAGGCAAAACACCAAGGCAAATAAATAAATAAATAAAGTCTAAAAAACAAACAAACAAACAAACAAAAAAAAACAAAGGGCAAGTCTAATTTCTACCTGACTTTTTTTCCTTCCTATCCCAAGTTTTCAGCTCCAATGGGACAATCACCATGCTTTCTCATCATGGTATCCCTATCATATCAGAGTGGCATGGAACAGGAACTCAGTAGTACAGAGGGACTGATAGGTAGTTACCTGGCTAAGAGGAGCACTTGCTGCCAAATCAACAAGATGAGTACAAATTATCGAAGTAAAGGCCAGGCACAGTTCTACAGTCCTGTAATACTAGTATTGGGAGACTATTATAGATTTCTGGCCAGCTATTCTGGCTGAAACAAGTTCAGAGTTAGACCCTGAAGTAAGGTGGACAGGAAAAGACACTGCGGTCCTCCTTTGCCTACCAGTGGCGATCACCAAACACCAACACACATGCATGCATGTACATATCCAATACCACCCCACAAATTAAGCAAATACCGTCATATATACATATATATTTATTTTTTAGACAGATTCTTATTGTGCCATCCTCCTCAGGCCCAGAATTTCAGGTCCAGGGGAGAACGGTTCAAAAATCGCTAGGTTAAACCTGGCAGTGGTGGCGCACACCTTTAATCTCAGCACTCTGGAGGCAGGGGCAGAAGCAGGCAGATTTCTGTGAGTTCCAGGCCAGTCTGGTTTACAAAGCGAGTTCCAGAACAGCCAGAGCAGTTACACAGAGAAATTCTGTCTTAAAAAACCAAAAACCGGACTGGAGAGATGGCTCAGTAGTTAAGAGCACTGACTGTTCTTCCAGAGGACCTGAGTTCGATTCCTAACATCCATATCCACATGGCAGCTAACAACTGTCTGTAATTCCAAGATCTGACACCCTTACACAGTTATACATGCAGGCAAAACGCCAATTCACATAAAAAATATTTAAAAAAAAGAAAAACCAAACCAAAACAACAAAATTAATTAATCAGGTGTAAATTTCTTGATCAACCAGGTGTCAGAACAACTTTGGGCCAGGGTTTGGAACTTTGCTAGCAATAACACCCCTTCGGGTTTCCAGGCAGGCAGGAGGCTCTTGGCCTCCGCCCCGCCCTGCCGTGACGCAGCTCTGACGCAAGCACAGCGGCGCGCGCTGTTTCCGGAAGTGTAGGACGCGGACTGTTTCGTGGCCGCCTTTGGCACCCGGCTTGCTGCTCTTCAGCTGCTCAACTCCGCACGTGGACCGGCGGCGGCCTGGGCGGGGCCAGGGTTCGGTCTGCGCCTCAGAATGGAGATAATCCGGAGCAGTGCGTGTCCGCCGAGTACCGCTCCCCACCTTGTCCCCCAAGCCCACTCAGCGTGCTAGGCCCAGACCTCGTGTGCTTGGCGGGGCCTATGGCCGAGTCAGTCCCACTAGGCCTTGCATCCCCTGAAGCCGGTGCTACTGGAGGACTTGACCCTCTGCGAAATGTACACCCTTGGGACCCTTGCCTTTTTCTTCCCCGTGCACCTCCTCTGGCCTAGCCCTTTTCAGTCGTTCACACTTGGGGTCTTGACTCCCGTCTAGCCACCCCTGAAGAAGTTGTCTCCCTGTGGTTCTTGCACACCTAGGGTCTTGTTCGTCCCTTCCGTGGACCTGGGCATTCCTCCGGATCCTTCCATTTCTTTGTAGTTGGTGGGCAGGAGAACCGGCCACCTGTTCTGAGTCTTTTCTTGGTTTCTTTGCAGATTTTAAGATTAATCTTCACAAAGTGTACCAGGCCATAGAGGAGGCTGACTTCTTCGCCATCGATGGGGAGTTTTCAGGTATCACTTCCTTGAAAGCTCTGGGCTTACACCTTGTATAGCTAAGGCTCCTTTCCGTTATCTTGCTGATTGTGGCAAAAACGTGGGAGGGATGCAGTGGTTCTGTGATTGGTCAGGCTGTGATGTTTGTGGATACAGATCATGGTTTTGGTATTGCTTAAAACAATTTAGGTGTATATGGTTTAGTTTTTTTTTTTGTTTGTTTTCATTTTCTTTTTTCTAGACAGGGTCTTTCTGTGTAATAGGACTGGTAGTCCCTGAACTCTCTGTGTAGACCAGGCTGGCTAGGAACTCACAGAGATCCACCTGTCTCTGCTTCCAGAGTGCTGGAATCAAAGGCTTGTACAGCCCCCGGCCCTCTTCATCTTACTTTAAAAAACACATTCTCCTGTTGAACTTGTCTGTTTCACCCCCAGAAGTCCTCTAGTCCTAGGGTTACAGGTGTGTGTTGCCATGCCCAGCTTTTATATGATGAAGGTCCAAACTCAGGTCTTTGTTTACAAGGCACAGTTTACCTTTTGACCCATTTCCCTAGCCCCATTTCGGTTGTTCTTAAGTAGTTTTGCTGTTTGTTGGCATTAATAACACACATGTTGGTATTCAGCCAGCACCATCCCTTTCTGGATTTTTTTTTTTTTTAAAGTCTTGAACAGACACACTACTCATGGAATTATCCATTACTCCCTTTAGCCTCTGTCAGCCATCTTTTGTCTTTGATTGTGACCACTCTAGGCACATCATGTAAGTGAAATCCTGTAGTATTTTGTGACTTTCCAGGACCACACTTGGATGGCCAATATAGATATTACTTAATGTTTTAGTGGCTATCTTTATTGCTTAGCTCAGTAGATACATGTGTGTCCGTGCGTGTGCATGTGTGTATAAGTTTGCACACACGTGCATAAGTGGTGGCTAGAGTTACTGAACCTGTAATTCACTGGTTTTCCTAGATTGGCTGTTTGTCCAGTGTACTTCAGGGATCCATACTATCTCTGCCTCCCCAGTGCTGCATGTAGCTGTTTGCATGGCTTCAACTTAAGGCTTCATGCTTACACAGCAAGCTGTTTTGCTGACTGATCCATCTCTTCAACCCCTAATTAGTTTTTCTATGAATGTAGGAATCAAACGTAGGGTGTCTTATGTGCAAGGCAAGCAGAAGCCCTTGTTCCAGGGAACTATACCCACTGTACACATCAATGTTAACCTTGAAAAAGTATGATAGAGACACTTTGAATTCATTTTAATTAGTAGGAATATGAATAGGCACTGAAGGGAGACTGACATTGTTGCATGTGACAATTTTACACTGGCATTTATTAATGAGCCCAATCTTTATTTTTTGATCTAGGAATCAGCGATGGACCTTCAGTGACTGCATTGACAAATGGTTTTGACACCCCAGAAGAGAGATATCAGAAGCTTAAAAAAGCAAGTGGATATGCTCAGAAGTCTTTTTCTCTCTCATGTGAATCCTGCTTTTGAGTTATGAAGAGGCAGAATTATTAAATTTACATTGCATGTTTTCTAAGTGCATCTTCTCAACACCAGCCACAAGATAACATTCTGATGTTTAAAATAGCAAAAATTATTGTTTGCTGAAAAACATTCTGAGGAAGGGCTAGTTTTTCTTAAAATTAATTTGCTATGTAGGAAATAAATATGATGTAGTTGTAGTAATTTGGAAATTGGCTTAATGCTGTGCTCTGGGAAGATAGATGGCTTCAATTTGGGAATGGATTAAGAACTGTGTATAAATGAGTAAGACTTCTGATGTGTTCAGCCTGCCTGGCTGTTCTGCTGAAGTTATATTGTGTGAGTCCGAAAACCACCAGAATGAGAATACTTGCTCATGTCAGGTATGTGACTCTCCGTAACTGATGTTTTATTTTCCTTTTCCAGCATTCTATGGACTTTTTACTGTTTCAGTTTGGCCTTTGCGCTTTTAAGTATGACCAGACAGATTCCAAGTAGGTTCTCTTAACATTTGGGGATTCTTAAGCTTTCTCCTGATGTTACCCCTAAGTGTCCTTTTCTCTTTATCTCCCAGGCATATAACGAAGTCATTCAACTTCTATGTCTTCCCCAAACCTTTCAGTAGATCCTCACCAGATATCAAGTTTGTTTGCCAGGTCAGTAATGGAACTTAATCTTTCCATTTATGATGTGCTGTTGGGATGGAGTGAAAATGTAGAATTCCTTTAGATTTAGCTCTAGGGGCTGGAGCTATACATCAGATATTAGGGTACTTGTCCAGCATGAAGGATGCCCTGGGTTTCATCTCCAGTAATACATAGTGGTGCATGCTTGTGATTCAGCCTTGAGAGGGATGTGGAGGAAGAGAGATCATTAATTAGAAATCAACCTTGGCTACATAGTGAGTTTGAGGGCATTCTGAGCTATATGGGACTCTGTCTCAAAAATGAAAAAAGGAAACCAACCTCCTTGTTACCTCCAAAAAAACCCAAAATAAAACCAAGCAACAGGATTTAGGTTTTGGGTTAAGTTACCTCATTTTTAGGTTTTTAAATTAATGACTTTTTTTTTTTTTTTTTTTAAGATTTATTTATTTTGTACATAGTGTTCTGCCTACACTTCAGAAGAGGGCACCAGATCTCATTCTAGATGATTGTGAGCCACGATGTGGTTGCTGGGAATTGAACTCAGGACCTCTAGAAGAACGACCAGTGCTCTCAACCTCTGAGCCATTTCTCCAGCTCCCAATTAATGACATTGTTATCTCCTCTTTATTTCAGAATATTATAAGAAATATGCTATAGAGATAAGCAGATCGAGCTAGGTCATGAACTTTATTACCTATTAATAAAGCTGAATGGGAGGTCGTGACATTGCAGTGAGACTCCATTTGGGACTTTTGTTGTCTTCCTCTGGATTTACCCTACATTAGAGCCCACAGACTTCTCTTTACCCTGTTGTTTGTTCCTTCCTCAAGGGTGGAGCTTTATTTTTTTGAAAGAGTCAAATTTCTTAAAGCTGGGCTCTTTCCTCTAACTCACCAATTTGGAAATAGAAGGTGGAAAAGCTCCATTTTCCTTTTGAGAAGAGCACAAAGTAGAGATGCAGAGAGACTTACCCTGAGACTCTTGTGGTGGGGTTTAGCAGACCCTGGATAAATAGAGTTTCCCTTCTGCCTGCTTGGTTATTTGTTATCATGGATAAGGAGCGTGAACATGTGGGTGTCTGATGGAAGAGAGGGGCTACCTCCTTTCTTGTAATTCTGAAGCTTAGATTCTCTCTCGAGGTAACATGAGTTCATCTTAGTCTTTTTCTTTTCCACCATAAAAGTGGTAATGAAGCTGTGGACATACAGAGGACAGACTCCTGGTACTTTTTCTAAAGTAACAAGATAAGGGCTGGGAATGTAGCTTAGCAGGTAGAGTGCTTAGTATGCACAAGTCCTCCTTGAATTTGATTCCCACCAAACCCTTGGCCCAAAGGTTTAGACAGACAGGCAAGTGGCACATACCTGTAATTCTAGGGTCTCATGCATGATAGGTAAACATTTTATAAACTGAGCTACCTCCCCAGCCATAAAGCTGGTTTGTTGTTGTTTGCTTGTTTTATTTAAAAGTCTCTGACTGCAGGCTCTAAGGATATGGCTAAGTGGGGAAATCTCAGTTTGGATCCCTAGCCCATGGAGAATCAGGGCATGCCAGCCAGAATCTGTAATCTCAGGGCTGCATGTTGAGCCAGGTGGATTCTGAGGGGAGGTGCCTGTTAGCTAGCCAGTCTGGTTGAAAAGGCAAGCACTGGGTTCAATGAGAGTATCTCAAAATTTAAGGTGAAGAGTAATTGAGGCAAATACTCAGTATTGACCTCAGATCTCCACATATGACTGTGTGGATGAGTTGAGTGTACCTATGCATACATGTGTATATATCACATACAGTCAAGTGCATGCATTCACATAGCAAAATAAAGAATGATATGAAGATACAGGCATGCATAGGCACATATACTCTTTCTCACATGCTGCATATACATATACATACATATGCATACACACACGCCTACATCTGCAGAGCTACATTTTACAAAGAAGTTAGATACTAGAGACCTACTAGATTAAAATTATGTTACAACTGTTCTCAAAGAGTTCTCACCCTTAAGTCATCTGGAACCTAAAAGCAAAATAGCTTACTAGGACCTTGAAAATGAGATGTGTTTATCCCTGAGCTGCCGGGTAAGGTTGAGGGATGGGCTAAGGCAGAGTGAAGCAAGTGACGCTTGTGTTCTTTTTGTCTCCTTTTTCTGCTTTCCCACCCTCTCTTTCTCTCTGGTTTCTGAGACTTTGTCCCATGAGGTTCAGGCTCATTTCCAAATTACTAAAAATTACTAAGGAGCCAAGAATTACCTTGAACTTCTGGTTTTTCTGCTTGATATGTGTTATAGTTGATTTGTCTAACCTATTTTATATGTCTATAGCTGAGGTTGTGTGAAATTTCTTAGATAAGAAGGGGTTTCTAGTGGAAGAAGTTGGAGTAGCCCTTGTTTGCACTTGATAGACAAGACATCTACCTGGCCCTTGCTGGTGTCTCCCACAAGGGTGATCTCAGTAGCTGCAGTGGCACTCTTTCTTTAGTTGCTTTAAGGGAGCAAATTCATACACAGTCTTTAAAGTTATTTACTCAGCTTTAATAAATCTATTCATACCTTTTATCTTCTAGGTGCAGGGTTTATTTGTTTAGTCAAGTTTGCTTAGTTAGGGATTTTGCTCTCTGGATCTTGAAGATTAAAAACATGCTATTGACTGGGCGGTGGTGCTATATGCATTTAATGCCAGTACTCAGGAGGCAGAGTCAGGCAGATCTCTGTGAATTCTAGGCCAGCCTGGTCAATAAAGTGAGTTTCAGGATAGCCAGAGTGGTTATATAGAGAAACTCTGTCTCAAAAAATTAAAAAAAATGAAAGAGCCAACTGGCCAGGTGTGGTGGCACAGACCTGTTATTTCAGCTACTCAGGGAGCAATAGCTCAAGCCATCAGTGGGCTCCAGAGTGTGTTGGAAGCTATCTTTGACAACTCAGTGAGACCCTGTCTGAAAAAAGCAAGAGGCAGAGTATTGAGGATAGAGCTTAATAGTAGAGCACTTGTGTGGCATGTATAAAGCCCCAGGTTCAATCCCCACCTCTCAAAAACAAAAACAAGAACCCACAAAGAAAGAGCATTTAGGGCTGTGAATGTAGCTTGCTCATTTGGTAGAGTTTGCCTGGCATGAAGGAAGCTTTGGAGTCCATTCCTATACCTATGGGCTGGCTGTGGTTGTGCACAGCTGCCATCTGGACTTCAGGAAGCAGTAGGACTAGCAAGTTCAAGGTCATTTCAGCTACATAGTGAGTTCTAGCTAGCCTGGCTACATGAAGCCATGTTTCAGAAAACAACACAAACCAATTTGAGACAACAAAAAACAACATCCAGTTTAGATTTTGAGCCTCAAAGACTGGTAAAATGTCTGAGGAGGTAATAGTACTTGCTCTGAGTGAAGCTCCTTGAAGCCACTTAAAGGTGGAAGGAGAGAACCAATTGTACAAGTTTTCCTCTGACTTGCACATGTGCATGCCATTCTACCACCACCACACACATGCGCGCCCACACACGCACACATATGCACACACATGCACACACACATGCACACATATGCACACACACATGCACACACACGCACACACACGCGCAAACACATACACATATGCACACACACACCGATAAGATGTGGGCCTTCTTTATCTGACTCAGTGTAGATACTGCCTTGCATTCTTTCAGCTTATCCCTGAGGACAGTCAGTATAATATGGAGCCTCCTGCCATTGGAGAGTTATCTGTCCATTCACTGGATTCTTAACAAATTATAAAACAAATTATGTTTTCTAAAGCTACTAAGGAGAAGAGCCAAGGTGTTTTAGGTAAATGAATAGTCATGGACCTTTGGCCTGTTTTTTTCTTGTTGGGTTGTCATGGTTACTTGTCTGTATCACTTCTCTGCTGTTCTGACACTGACTGGCCTTGAGTCTCATTGACATGTGTGTTGTCTGTTTCAGAGCTCCAGCATTGACTTCCTAGCGAGCCAAGGATTTGACTTTAATAAAGTGTTTTGCAGTGGTAAGACTGGCTTTGTAGTTGATAAAATTTATTTTACTTCAAAATAATTCTCATTTCACTTGAGAATCACCATACTTTAAAAATCTTTAAATTTTATCAATTTAGAGTTTATTGTATAGACAGAGGTTTCAGGTGTGGTGCTGGGGTTACAGATGTGCGTTGCCTTGTTCAGCTTGTCTGTGGGTGCTGGGGCTCCAAACTCTGCTCTTCAAGGTTCCATAACAGGCATTTAACTGACTGAGATATATGTCCCTGAACCTCTATATTTAAATTTTTTATTAAAAAATTGTCGCGGGGGCTGGAGAGATGGCTCAGCGGTTAAGAGCACCGTCTGCTCTTCCAGAGGACCCGGGTTCGATTCCCAGCACCCACATGGCAGCTCACAACTGTCTGTAGTTCCAGTTCCAGGCAAACACCAAGGCAAATAAATAAGTAAATAAAGTTTTTAAAAAAAAAAAAAAAAAAAATTGTCGCATTTATCTATGCCACTGTGTAAGAGTACCTGTAGAGCTCAGAAGAGGATTTTAGATACTGAAGCTGGAGGTAAAGGTGGTTGTAAGCTGTCTGATGCAGGTGCTGGGAACTGAAATCAGGTCATCTGGAAGAGCAGCAAATGCTTTTAACTGTTTCAGCTCCACCCTCTACTTAACCTGGTTAATTTTGAGGTAAGCAGGAGAGTAGATCTATTTCCTTAAATTGTAATGGGGCCTTTTAAACTCTGACGTGATTGAGGATAGTTCATCCTACCTCTTTAGGATTTAATCATGTCCATTCCAAATGTAGGAATGTTTTCTTTTTTAAAAAAACTTTATTTATTATTTATTTATTTATTTGCCTTGGTGTTTGCCTGGAACTGGAACTACAGACAGTTGTTAGCTGCCATGTGGGTGCTGGGAATCGAACCCAGATCCTCTGGAAGAGCAGCCGGTGCTCTTAACCACTGAGCCATCTCTCCAGCCCCAGGAATGTTTTCTAGTTTATGTCAGTGTGACAGGTGCATGCAATATTTAACACTGTATTCTAGTCTTTCAGTCATAGTACTTCCTTATCCACTAATGTATGTATTTCCTCCCTCCCTCCCTCCCTTCCTCCTTCCCTCCCTCCTTCCCTCCCTTCCTCCCTCCCTTTGATTTCTTTCTTATTTTTCCTAAGACAAAGTTTTTCTGTGTAGTCCTGGCTGTCCTGGAACTTGCTCTGTAGACCAGGCTGGCCTCGGTTCATTGAGACTCACCTGCCTCTGCCTCCCAAGTGCTGGGATTAAAGGTGTATACTACCACTGCCCTGCCTGTGTACATTTAATTGGAGACACCTCATGGGGAGAGGTGTGGCCTGTATATTGGCATGATTGTATTAGCTAACTATGTGATGTGGGAGTAGACAGCATGCTGAGGAAGAACAGTGGCTTCCTTATGTCCCATTCTTATTGTAGAACATAAGGCCTTTTTTTTATCAGGGAGGTGACTCTTAACTATTTGTAGAATGTTAGTGCTGGAGTATTGGATAGTAGGGCATAGTAGTAGAATGGCTTTCTTTTCCCTTAAATATTTGAGTCAGTGAAAGAGCACTTGCTAGCACATGTGAGACCCAGTCTTATCCTTAATACTGCAAAAAAAAAAAAAAAAAAAGAAAAAAAAAAGAAAAGAAAAGGAAAGAGAAAAGAATATTTGAGAGTCAGAAGTGGTGGTAGCTGTCTGCAATCCCAGTAGTTGACCCAGTAGTATTGCAAGTTCAGAGCTGCATAGCAAGAAGCCCTGTCTCAAAAACAGAGACCCTGAAATAACTCTTTGCTGGAAGTTCTTCCTAGGGCTGTGCTACAGGTTCTGTGTCTTCCAGGCATTCTCCAGGATTTGGCATTGCTGTTTGTATGCCTAGCCCTTCTCTTGCTCAGGGTAACTTCACCATCCAAGAGGATGATCAGAAAAGCCTAGATTTGTACATCTTGAGGAAATACTTGGATGGACTTTTGTTGTCAATTAGCTTTAGTCTCCAGTGAGGGTTCTTTTATGTTTCTCTCAGAGAGGTCCTTTCCCTGGTCCTGTATCTTTTTTCTTACTGTCATTTAGGTTTTCTCTCATAGTGGTCTTTTCTGCTCATCTGATCAGAAGTTCCTTAGTTAGCTGCCTTTATTGTTCCTTTATGCTTTGATTCATAAATGCTCAGCACAGCATCAATGCCAAGTGTTTATTGATAAAGGGTGAATGAATGCATGAACCAGCATATTTAGTAATCACCTGCCTTCTCTGTTGATTTTTTTTTTTTTTTTTTTTACAATATAGTTTTCTGAGTATGATAGATTTTTCATTAGTTAAAAACTTCTGTGTGGGGCTGGAGAGATGGCTTAGTGGTTAAGAACACTGGCTGCTCTTCCAGAGGTCCTGAGTTTTAAAAACAAAACCACTTTTGTGTGTAAGCCAGGTATAATGATGTATATACCTTTAATTCATCACTCATAAGACAGAGACTGGCAGATCTCTGAATTCAAGGTCTGGGCTACATAGTGAAATCTAGGACAGCCAGGGCTACATGATGAGACCCTGTCTCAAAAAACAAAAAAAACAAACGTATGCAAGCAAAAATAGTTTTTTTTTTTTTTTTAAATATTTATTTTTATTTTATGTGAATTGGTGTTTTGCCTGCATGTATAACTGTGTAAGGGTGTCAGATCTTGGAATTACAGACAGTTGTTAGCTGCCATGTGGATGCTGGGAATCGAACTCAGGTCCTCTGGAAGAACAGTCAGTGCTCTTAACCACTGAGCCATCTCTCCAGCCCGCAAAAATAGTTTTGTGTGAGGGCCGGACACATGGCTCAGAAGTTAAGAGTGGTTGCTTTCCTTCCCGGGGGCTGGAGTTTGGTTCCCACCACCCACATCTGGCAACTCACAATTGCCTGTGTCTCTAGTTCTAGAGGATTAGAAGCCTTTCCTGATCGATCACTGCAGGCACCTGCACACAAAACACATATACAAATATAAGAATAAATTTATAAATTTATAAGAATTTTCTGTGTGAAATCATTATTGTAATTTATTCTTTAAAAAAATATGTGTGTAGGAATTCCATATCTGAATCAAGAAGAAGAAAGACAGCTGAGAGAGCAATTTGATGAAAAACGTTCTCAGGCCAATGGGACAGGAGCTCTGACAAAATGTCCTGTGACAATTCCTGAGGACCAGAGGAAGTTCATTGACCAAGTAATGTAAGTTGCTAACCTGACATTATATGGCACGGGCTGAGGGAGTCTGGGCAGCACCTTCAGGGTACCTATGTAGGTGTGATGTGAGAGGCAGGCTTTAATTGTGGCTTATTGGAGGATGTCTGTCTCTCACACCTACTTGTGTTTCACATGCACAGGTGCACACATAAGTTGATGTGAGAGGTGGTACCTTGATTGTGGCAAGATTTCTGTCTTTCACACCTATTTGTGTTTCAAACACACAGGGGTTCACATAAGTGTGAATGTATGAGTTTCAGGCTTTAATTGTGGTATATCTAAATATCGGCAATTATAGCAAGTTGCATCATATTTGGACCTGTTACATGCTACTGGCTGTGGCCTCAATAGGTGTATAGATCTGTCTGGACCATGCCTCCCCAGAATGTTATTTTATATACACTTTTTGTGTCTCTCACTGAAGTTTTTGACAAGCAAATGTGCCCTGGGAGGAGTATCTAGTCTTGTATAGGTTAGCTACCAGTATAATATTTATTAGAAAAGTCAAGAATATATTAGTAGTATTGATGAATTCTTTCTTAAACTACTACAAATTTTGTGCATATGTAAGTGGTATATATACACAGGTATGGGTGTCTGCATGGTATATATACATATATGTGTGGGTGTATGCATGAAGAAGTCAGAGAAGGGGGTTGGGTATTCTTCTGCATCACTCTTTGCCTTAATTATTTTGAGGTGGGATTTCTCCCTGCACTTGGAGCTAGGCTGGCAGTCAGCATGGCTCAGCGATCCCCCTCAGCACGGGGTTTTGGCTATCTGTTAAACCCTGCTTGACTTGGTGGTGTTGGGACCTGCAATTGCCCTCATGGCTGTATAACAAGCACTGTTAACTTGTCTCTGAGGCTCTAAGCTTGATTAATTGTTTGAGAAATTGTTATAATTTTGCTAGTAACAACAGTGATTTCACCCAAAGCATATGTAAAAATGCACCCATTTTCTTTGGTTTTGGTTAACTTTTTGGTTAGTTCAGAATGTATGGAAAGAAGATCTATAAATATAAGGAATATGTTCTTAGGGCTAGGAATGTAACTGAGTTGGTAGAATGCTTACCTAAAATGCACAAAGCCTACTGTTTGGTCTCCAACACTGTATAAATTAAGTGTGGTGGTGCATATCTGCAATCCTGGCACTCAACACTCAGGAGGTAGAGGCAGGAGGATCAGAAGTTTAAGCTGTCTTCAGTACATAGCAAGTTTGAGGTCAGCTTGGGATACATGAAGCTGTCTCAAAAAAGAAAAAGAGTGGGGCTAGAGAGATGGCTCAGTGGTTAAGAGCACCGTCTGCTCTTCCAGAGGACCCGGGTTCGATTCCCAGCACCCACATGGCAGCTAACAACTGTCTGTAGTTCCAGTTCCAGGCAAAACACCAAGGCAAATAAATAAATAAATAAATAAATAAAGTTTTTTTTTAAAAAAAAAAAAAAAAAAAAAAAAGAGTAAAAAACTAGATTGTGTTTGTGGAGGGGGGTGGGGCATGTTCTAGAGATAGAATTCAGGCTTTTGTTCATGCTAGACAAGTGTTGTGCCACTGTCTGCATCCCAGCTCAGTATTTACATTGCTTTTAAATGTACTGTTGCTGGCTATTATATTTATATATATATATATATATATATATATATATATATATTATATCTGAGTATTGGTTTTGAGTACAATGACTGTTCTGATCACTTCATTCCTTCAAGGTACTGATGGTCATTGTCTGATTCTTACTCATCAGAGAGAAGATAGAGGATTTTCTACAAAGTGAAGAGAAGAGCTTGGATCTTGAGCCATGCACTGGGTCAGTTGCTGTTTGTTGCATGCATTCCTTTTTAGGAGAGGAGTCTTTCTTTTGATGTGTGTTCCCTTTTTCTTTCTTTCTTTTTTTTTTTTTTAAGTTTTTTGTTTTGTTTTTGTTTGTTTGTTTTTTGAGACAGGATTTCTCTGTGTCTCAGAACCTGGCTGCCCTGAAATTTGCTCTGTACACCAGACTGGCCTCAACTTCACAGAGATCTGCCTTCCCCTGCCTCCCGAGCAGCTGGGAATAAAGGTGTGAGCCACCACACTCAGCCTGTGTGGTTTTTTCAGCATCCTTATAGTCTTTCTGTCACGGGTATGCCCCTAAGACTTGTCATACTAACAGTGGGAATGTTTGTCTACTGAGACTCAAAATGAATACTTTGTCTTATCCTTTAACAGAACTTAGCCTTTAGGTTATGCCTAGGAGCATCATTAGCCTAGGAGCATCATTAGCCATGAGGACCTCAGGAGAGAAGGATTCACTGTCAAGCCACCTCTGTTTTAATTTCTCTCTACCAAGAAAAACTAATTCAGCATGTGAGAGAGTGTCTTGGTATCTTTCCCTTTCTCCTTTGTAGCACACTTCATCCAAGTGTTGGGATGCAAACGTCTACTCTAAACTCCATGCAGCTGCAGGAAGCAATATACTTGATCATCTCTAAAAGCAATATAATAACATTAACATTTTGATAAAGACAAGTGGTGTCTTTATCATTTCCATCTCAGAAATGTGCTTGTATTTGTTGTTCATATCATGTTCTAATGAGGACAAGAAATTCAGTCTTTCCCAAACATTGACAGATCAGTTAGGGTTCACTCTTACTAGCCCAAGTTAATTTCTTTTCTTGTTTTATAGGTTCCAAAGAAAACTTATTTATCAGACTTTGAGTTGGAAGTAAGTATTTGAATTAGATGTGAGAAAGCTCTCAAAGACAGGGATTTAATAAACAACTTATAATCTTTGTTCTCATTGCTATTGAAATTTTCAATTATGAGTGATTTGATCCTATCATGTCCCTAGTTTTAAGTTCTTAAGTTGACTGCCCTTTTTCTGTTACCACTTTGTGTATGTCTTAAGGTATATGTAACTCTGTTGTGGAAGGTTTTTCAGGCGCTTTTGGGCCCAGAGGTTTGTAACCTGGTCCGCGGCGGCTTTTGTCCCCGAAAAAAATGAATCACACACTTATATTAACTTTATACTGTTTGGCCTATGTCTCAAGCACATTACTAGCTAGTTCTTTTATTTTAATTCAACCCATTTCTATTAATTTGTCTGCCATGTGGCTTGGCCCGAGGCTCACCTGTATGTGTTCCTTACATGATTCTTCTTCAGGGGTCAGATGGAGACTGACTAACTCCACCCTTCTCCTACCTGCCTGTCCTCTGATTCTCCACCCACTTCTACGGTGTTCTACATAGGCTAAACTAGTTATTTTATTTACATCATATAGAGAACATTTTCACCACATTTTTTTTGTCTAATTAAAAAGGAAGGTTTTAATTTTTATATAGTAAAATTACATATAGCAGAACAGTTATTAATTAAAAATTATAGTTATAATATTTAGTTTATTTGTAATTAATACATTTAAAGAAAATATTTTATTATCTATTTTATTTTTGTGAGTAAACTAAAAAGAACTATATCTATAATTATTAAACTTTTAACCACATCAAAGACACAGAAGGATATAATATCTAAATAAACAGGAAGTGCAAGCAATTTTTAAAGTCTAGAAAATGACAGAGATGACACCTGTCTGCTTGGACAGTCACTTAAAGTTTTTTTGTTACGTTGGGGCATCTATCTTTAGTCTTTATGGCCCAAAGTCTTTGGCATACCTTTTATGATGTAGGAAATCTGACACAGTCTATCAGTTGTTTTTCTTTGTGTCTAGAAGGATGTCTGGCAGTTTTTTTTTTTTTGCAAAGTAGGAACCCAAAGGACCATCTCGGCTTGTTTTGTCAAAGTTTAGAAGTCACTTTTTTATGGAACTTGCATGTCTAGTTTATACAGCATATTATCAAGCAGTCAGTATTAGAACAGTTTTTTGACTAGTGGCTAACTGTTGTCACAAAGCAAATTTTACATGAAGTTTTTTTAATGTCTATTATTTTTTTGAAATATATTGGTGCTGCGAGGAGCAGACCTGTCTCGCTGTCTAGAAAAGTCTAAGTTCTTGAAATAATTTAAATGTCATATTTTGCATGTCTTTGAAGTGTTTGAAGACTACTTATCTAATTGAAATATATCTTTGTATATCTATAAAAACTTAACTAACTGGTAGGAGGGGGAAGGGACCTTGAATAAAGATATACAAGGTTAGAAAGTGTGACTTCTTTGTTCATAATAATAATAATAATAATAAAAGGAAAAAAAACTTAACTAACATGACTATAAGTTTGTTATTATAGATGACTATTAAGCTGCATTTTTAATTACACATAATTTTAAATGAGTTACATAAGCATCATATTTAAGAGTAGAAAAATATATACAACATAACAAAATTGATCTTAAGTTTATATTAATAAATTAAAATCTATATCCATCTGACCCCCGAAGAAGAATCATGTAAGGAACACAGGTGAGCTGTGGGCCAAGCCACGTGGCAGACAGATTAATGGAAATGGGTTGAATTAAAATAAAAGAGCTAGCTAGTAATGTGCTTGAGACATGGGCCAAACAGTATAAAGTTAATATAAGTGTGTGATTCATTTCTTTGGGGGACAGAAGCTGCCACGGACCAGGTTACAAACCTCTGGGCCCAAAAGTGCCCGAAAAACCTACAACATAACTCCCGTTTTTTTTCTGTGTCTTCCTCTCCCTCTGCCCCTCCAAACTAAAAAATAATCTGACAGTGATGTGTACAAGGAAATAATTGTTAATCAGGACAGAGGAGAGATGATGGCTGGCTCATCCAACCTCCTTTCTTGTCCTAGCCACACATCTAACTTTCTGTACTTTCCACATCCTGTCCTCTTTGGCTGCTGCAAACACCAAGGCAAACTGCAACCCAACAGCCCCTACCCTTCCCTTTGTGCACCGATGAGGTCTACAGACATGCCGCCACTTCAGTTACAAAGTGCATGATGAAGCAAGATGTGCTTGCTCTGTGGCAATGAGTTGACTATATTATGAAATGCCAAGCATTTTAGAAAGTGCTAAAATCTTTAAAAGTTCACTTTAAATTGATATTCCAGTGCATTTGAGAGAAGTAGAGAAACAGTAGCTGAACTGTTATAAGGAGGCTCATCGTAAAGTCTTTCTGTAAAGTGTAGTGATGATTGCCCTATTTTAACAAAACTTTAGTTTATAGCCATGTGGCTACTTGTTGAATTCTTTGGGTTTTAGTCTCTACTTATTTGAGTCTCTACTGATGTGATTTTTTTTGTTTGTTTAGGTATCCCAAGGGCATTCATGTTGAGACATTAGAGACTGAAAAGGTAACTGAAAGTTATTCAGTGCTGATAGTCATCTGACACAGTGTTGCACTGAGGTATTGATGGTTTTCCTGTTGCCCTGGCTCCCATAAGCTGTGACTGGCAAGCTGCCTATCCTTTCTGAACCTGCCTTTTTTTATTTGTAGAGCGGGGCTAAGCATGATGATTTAAGCTAATGTAGCTTACAGCTTTTAAGATAAAAAAGAAATTAAAAATTCAGAAGATTTATTTTATGTGTATAAATGCTTTGCCTGCATGGGGTATGTGTGCCATGTGCCCACGGAAGTCAAAAGAACAATTGGAATTAAAGGTATTTGTGAGCTCCCTGTAGGTACAAGGACTTGAACTCTTGGGTCCTCTGCAAAAGCAGTCAGTGCTCTTAACCACTGAACCATCTCCCCAACCTTACTTTTTTTTTTCTTTTTTTTAAATGATTACTCAGGCCAGGAGTGGTGGTGCACTTCTTTAATCCAGCACTTTGAGGCTGGCAGTTCAGCAGGATCTACATAGTGATTTCCAGGACAGCAGGGGCTATGTAGAGAGAGCTTATCTTAAACAAAACAAAACAAACAAAACCCAACAAAACCCAGTCAAATAAAATGATTCAGTGATAAGTGAAAGTGTACTTTTTATATCTATAAATGTATAGATACATATACATTTTTAAAATTAGATAAAGATTTGTTTATTTTTATTTGACCTGCGTGGGTGTTTTATCTGCTTGAATGTCTGTGTGCCATATGTGTGTAGTGCTTACATCAGCCAGAAAAAGGAATGGGATCTTATGGGACTGGAGTTACAGACAGTTGTTAAGTGCCATGTGGTTCTGGTAATCAAACTTGTATCCTCTAGAAGAGGAGCCAGTGACTGCTGAGCATCTCTCCAGCTCCTCTCTCTCTCTCTCTCTCTCTCTCTCTCTCTCTCTCTCTCTCTCTCTCTCTCTCTCTTTCTCTCTCATATTTGTGTGTTAGGAGTTGGGGCATGTAGAGGTCAAAAGATAGCTATGAGAGTCAGTTCTCTCTTTCCATGGCTAGAACTCAGGTTGCCAGGATTGTCATTAGATACCTTGACCTAACAAGCCATGTCTCTGACCCTTGCAGTCTGCTTACTGAATATAAAAATATAATTTATGAGAAATAAGACTATACTTATCCAAGTTTTTTTAAATATTGATAAAATATAATGCAGACCCTTTATTTTAAACTAATTATTTAGAATTTTATTGTCAAAAGTTCCCACAGTGCTCACTATATCCAGTCTTATTTGTACAGTCTGTGACTGATTTCTACTGATGTTTGTCAATTTGAATTCTTAAAATTTACTGGAAGTGTCTTGGACATGCAAATGCAGAGAGCCTCTGTGCACCTACTCAGCTTTGGCATCATCTCAGAACAGTTTTTCTTGTGGTTACTTATACTTTGGCTTACAACTTTTTTGTTGTTTTCTTTTTGGCTTATTGAGATGGTCTCATGTGGCTCAGGCTGGCCTTGAACTCACGATTTAGCCCAATGCTTGAAAATTGTCATTCAAAGTTATAATCATAGCTCTTTGGAGGTAAAGGGGCCAAGATGTTTGCAGCAAACTGCTCGTTTGCTTTGCCTTTTAGAAAGAGAGACACATACTTATCAGCAAAGTGGATGAAGAAGAACGCAAGAGAAGAGAGCAGGAGAAGTATGCAAAAGAGCAGGTGAGTATGTGCTTTCTCTTTTCTTGGAATAAGAGATGAGTGTATAGATAGAATTGATTTTGTTTTATGTATTTCTGGATTACAGTTGTTGGATCAGTTTAGTCAGTGGGTAGCCACTTGTTAGTTTGGTTTGTGTTTTTTTGAAGACAAAAATTGGATCTCACTTCCTGATTCTCTTGCTTCAGTTTTCCAGTTGCTGGGATTACAGCCACGCACTATCTTGTCTGCCTTAAGTTGTTATTTTTTGTAAGTTACCTTGATTGACTTGGACATTATAACATGTCCTATAGCTAGCTAGGTGTCCTTATAGCACATGCCTCTCTAATCTCTGAGATGAGAGAAATGGGCTCATATATCCCTGTGGAGGCAGGCGTTGGTTCTTTTCTTCAGCTTTTACAGGGTTCTGAAGAGCACACTCAGATTTTGAGGTCTGTGTGACAAATCCATTTCCCCACTGAACCCTCTTGCTGGCTGCTTGTTTGTAATTTAGTTCTTTTACTTAGGAGGAACTGAATGATGCTGTGGGATTTTCAAGAGTCATCCATGCCATTGCTAATTCGGTAAGTCATCCACATTGTGGTTTTGCTTTTAGTTAAATGGCTAAGCACAATATTTAAAATGAAGTATCTAACTACTACTGTAAATTGCTCACTTGTTACTGTCTTAGTTCGGGTTTTTGTTATTGTGAAAAGATACCATGACCACTGAAACTCTTATAAAGTGAACATTTAATTGGGGCTGGCTTACAATTTAGAGGTTTAGTCCATTATTATAATCATGGTGGACATGACAGCATGCAGGCAGACATGATGCTGGAGAAGGAGCTAAGAGTGGAGGAGAAGCTACATTTTGATCTGTAGGTAACAGGAAGTGAACTGAGGCACTGTGGGTATATCTTGATCATAGAAGATCTCAAAGCCTGCCCCGACAGTGACACACTTCTTCCAATAAGGGCACATCTCCTAATAGTGCCACTTTCTATGAGTTTATGGGGGCCAATTATATTCAAACTAACATAGTTAACTTTGGAACGTTTACCTGGTCTCAAGGAAGAAGGTAATAACAGGGTGGGCTGCTGTTGTGCAGTGTACCAGGTCAGGAGTCATCATTGCTGAATTGTATCCAAACCTGTTTTCAGAAAGCCTTTGTTGCAAAAATACTGCTGAGTTTCACCCTTCCCTAAGATGCTCATGTATAGCTGCATGAAACTGACATCATTAGTGTGAAATTGAGAATCAGAAGTCAAGCAGCAAGTAGAGGAATCTAGAGGAAAAATAATTACAAGTTGACTTTCTCTACAGAACTTTAGTTAAATCCTGAACTACATCTTTCATAATCTTAGTAATATTAAAGCTTTTAAAATGTGCTGGCTTTTTGTGTAAATGTGCTAGAGAATTCTATGGTAGATGCTTGTGATCCTTTCTGAAAGGCATCCACCTTGGCATGGGTAAGTGAAGTGGTGCCCTTACTTGGTCAGCACCTGGATCTAAGACTTTCTTCTCCTTGGCAGTTGGATCTGGGAAAATGACTTATCTTATCCCTTGGCCATTGAGACCCTCTCAGTGTTCGGTGCAGGTCTGTCAACATGGACAGTGGAGATGAGGCACACCATGTTCTAATTTGAGGATATCACAAATGATGGAGCCTTCTAAAAGATCATTAGCCACAAGGAACTTGTTACTGAAGTAGACAGATAAACTGTTCTGAACACAGAATTGTATGATCCTGGAAGGAGAAAGGGGTGAGTCTTTTTAGCATTGCTAAGACCACAGGCACCAGAAAAGCAGACTCGGGTGGCACATAGTACTGTATGTCGGAGCCAGCATGCTTAAGAAGCAAGGAGCTCATTAACTAGCATAATGTTTAGCTTACTTCCAAAATTGAGGCATTTGTTCTCGTACATGGAGAGATGGACATTGCTGTTTGCTTAACTCCAAAAAAATGCAGAAGACCTTAATAGTACCTTGAATACCTATGGTGCCTGGGCAGGTCTGAGGATTAGATGATGATAGAGATCTCTTCAAAACATTCAGTTTAATAAAAGGATCTAAATAAAACTGTGCTTTTAGGATCTAGAGGAAACAAAGTAAGAAGAAAAATTTAAGTTATATATCTTAGGAATTAAAGTATTTATTGTATAAAGTCTTTTTTGAGACAGGGTTTCTCTGTGTATTTTTTTGCTGTCCTAGAACTTGCTCTGTAGTTCATGCTGGCTTCAAACTCATAGAGATCCGCCTGCTTCCACTTCTGGAGTGCTGGGATTAAAAGCCTGTGCCATTACAGTCTGACTTAATTTCTTATTAATATTAATAAGATCTATGAAGCCAGCAGATAGTAAACACATCTCTCTACCTACCTATCTACCTACCTGCAAGATTGAGGGTTGAACCCAGCACTTTACTCTTTATTTTTTTAATTAAAAAAATTATTAATATGTATGGATGTTTTGCTCACATGTGTATGTGTGGATTTGAGTACAGCTACCTACAAAGTCCAGAAGAGTGTGTTGGATCCACTGGAACTGAATTTACAGGTGGTTGTAAGCTGCCCAATGTGGATACTGGGAACTAAACCTTTGTTCTTATTTCTTTGTTTTTGAGACTGGGTTTCTCTGTGTAGCCCAGGCTATCCTTGAACTCACTCTGTAGACCAGGCTAGTGCCTTGAATTTAGAGATTATATGCATTAGCCACCATTTTTCTATTTTGTTGTTGTTTAAGATTTATTTCTATTCATTTGTATCTGCATGCCACAGCCATATGAGGGTGCCTGCCTGCAGAAGTCAGAAGAGAGCATCTTCAGGTGTCCTTTTAGCTGGACTTAGAGGTGATTGTGAGCCACCCAGCATGGTGCTAGGAACAAAGCTCTGGTCCTCTAAAAGAGTAGTAAGCATTCTGAACCATTGATCCATTCTTTAGCTCTGAAAGTGGAGTTTGAAGCTGTTATCTAGGCTGGGGTTCTTTCTGTGTTGTCCTGCCTCTAGATGTCACTGGACAGTGTATGTATAACATGCAGCAGTAAGTGCAGGTATGGCTGCTATGGTGGTATAAATGAGAATGGCCACCCTGTGCTCATAGATTTGAATGCTTGGTCACAAGGGAGTGACACTGTTTCAAAGGACTAGAAGGTGTGGCCTAGTTAGAGGAAGTGTGTCACTGAAGGTTGGCTTTGAGGTTTCAAAAGCCCATGCCAGGCCCAGAGTCTCTCACTTAGTCTGCAGATCAGGATGTAGCTTTTAGTTATTGTTCCATTACTGCCGTGCTTTCTGCTATGATGATAACTCTGAAACTGGAAGCAAGCCCCAATTAAATGCTCTCCTTTATAAGAAGAGTTGCTTTGGCCATGGTGTCTCGTCACAGCAATAGAACACAAACTAAGACAGTTGTTGACATCTGGCATCTTCCTGCTTCAGTTGTGTGTTCCCCTTACTCCACCCCTACTCTTTCACTTGTCCTGGTCCTCATTGATTCTGCTAGGCTGGCTGACTAATGATCTCTACCCAATATTTGGATATAGAAATACATGAATGCCACTGTGCTAGGGATCCAAACTCAGGCCATCATACTTATGCGGCCAAATACTTTACTGGCTGAGCCATTTCTGGAACCTGAGTTCTAGGGCTGTGAGAGGTGTAATACTGACCAGAATCTTGCCTTTTATGCAGCCTTTGCAGTATTTATTTTCATAGTGTTCAGTCAAAATGCTTTTCTTCAAGTCTTCTTTCCAGCTTCTCACCTGGATTCAGTTAGTTTTGTTCATTAGAGTGTCTGCCATACAGTGCTTGTCATTTTAACATTACAGAGGAATGATGGGCAGGTAGTAGTGGAACACACTTTTAATCTCAGCACTTAGGAAGCAGAGTCAGGTGGATCTCTGTGAGTTTGAGGCCACCCAGGTTTACAGAGCAAATTTCAGGACAGGCTCCAAAGCTCTACTGAGAAGCAAAACAAAAACATTGCATAGGGATTCAAGATGCAGAGATACTGATCCAAAAATAGCATGGCTTGTTAGATTTGAGATATTTTATATAAGATTAATTATGTGAAAGAATTAAGTTGAGCTGTGTACTTGAATTATGTTGTTACATTGCAAATAGTTGTTCTTCCTACTGGTTTAATAAAAACACTGATTGGCTGAAGGCAGACAGGAAGTGTGGGTGGGGCTACCAGACTAAGAAAACTCTGGGAACAGGAAGAACAGAACAGAGATGCCACAAAGAACCAGCAGATGCAGAGGACAACTGTGCTGCTCTGTGAAAAGGTATCTAGCCACTTGGCTAAACAAGATGAGAATTATGCGTTTAAGGGTAAAGAGTTAACAAGTTATATGCCTGGGCCCTCCAGCCAATCAGCATTTTTATTAAAGCAGTAGGTGGGACAATTATTTACATTGTATCAACATAATCCCACTACAAAGCTCTGATTTTGAAATGTTACTTGGAGAACCATTGAGACTTTGTAAAAAAGCTTCACTGTAGTGTTTGATGTTTTATATTCAAAAGAGTCATCTACCCAGGACTACACATTGAGTTCCAGCACTGTGCAGGCTAAAGAGGAGACCCTGTGTCAAATAAAACAACTTTGACAAAATAGCCTTATTAACCCACAAATAAGTGACAAAAACAGACAAAATCTGAAAAACAAAGCTGAATATGGTGCACATGTCTAATCCTAGCATTGGGGAGCAATGGCTCAAGGATCAGGCATCAGAGCCAGCCTAGTCTGCATAAGGATCTGTCTCACCTCCCACTCCTCAGTTCCTAAAACTAAACCAGTAATATCTTCTCTTCCCTGAAGAGTCCCAAGGCTGGAACATTCTATTTTAGTAGTTAAATTTTTATGAAAATGTAGCAGTTTATTATCTGTGTATTCTATTATTTGAGTTGATTGAGAAGCAATGAAGCAAGATAGCACAGTGGATAAAACACTTGCCATGAAAGTCTGGCGACCTGAGTCTGATTTCTCTAATTCATGTGAAAGAGTAAAGGGCAAACCTACTTCACAAATTTGTATCCTGACTTTTTCCACAAGGATGCTATGGCATGTATACTTGCCCCCTCCACCACCCACTTGGTATGCGCACGCATGCGTGCTCAAGTGTACACAACCAGATTATGTGCTCGAGTGTGCAAACCCAGATTAATAATAATAAACTTTAAAAAAGAGAGATGACATGCCATGACCCATTGGACTATGACATAGATAATACAGGAAATGAAAGTTTTGAATTTAATAAAATTAGGAATTAATTATTTTTGTTTTATAGCATTATTACAAATGTATCTTTAAAAATAAACAGGCCGCTTTAAAAGTCTTAAAGTTAAATATTTGAAATTTTGTTACAGCTTTTGACAAGTCAAGTTCTCAGGAGTTCAGATTTCATTGTTTAAAACTGCTTCAGTGAAACTTACTACTTCCTGCCAGGCAGTGTGTATGCTCTCCCACCCTCTCAGGGAGGCTGAGGCAGGAGAATTGCTGTAGCTCAGAATTTCAGGGGCAGCCTGGGTGGGCAGTATAACAAGAAAACTACATCAAATTCTTGAAAAATAACAGGATTAATAAAAATAAAAACAGAAATTACTACGAATGGATGCAGTGCGTATCTCAGCTCTTAAGAGGTTGAGGCAGGAAGGCATGAGTTTGAGGCCTGTGAGGGTTACCTAGTGAACAGTGGCTTGTCTGTCTATGTCCGGAGACTCTTTGTCTCATGTAAAGCATCCCTCTTACTCTTAAGCCCTGATGCGGTTTGACATGCTTTTCCTGACTTTGTATTTTCCAGGGGAAGCTGGTTGTTGGACACAATATGCTCTTGGATGTCATGCACACAATTCACCAGTTCTACTGCCCTCTGCCTGCAGTAAGTGGCCTCAATACTTTTCAACAGTGACCATGCTCTCTGCCTGGTTTGCAACTCCTCATTTCCTCATGTGACAGGACCCTAGGAATGATCTTATATACTTGCCAGTACTCTTCTTTTCTTTTTTAAAGATTTATTTTATTATTTTATGTGTATAAGTGTTTTGTCTGCATGTATATGTGCCATATGCATGTCTGCTTGCCCAAAGAGGTCCAGAAGAGGACACCTTAGGACTGGAGTGGTAGAAGGTCTGAGCTGTGAGGTGAGTGCTGGGTCTGCTGAAAGAGTAGCACATGCTGTTACTTGTTGAACCATCTTTCTAGCCCCTTAGATATCATCTTAAAATATTTTCTAGGGACCTGGGCAGATAGTTCAGCAGTTAGCTGCTGAACCAAGTTTCTAGTCTTGCCTATGCTGTTTTGATAGGATGTGTATATGCACTGTTTCAGCAGTTTGATAGCCTTCAGCTATATTGATACTGGTGGGTTTACTCATTTACTACTGCACAGAGGATAGACCACGGTACCTCTGAAATTAGACTTAGGTGAGCTGGAAGGAAATTGGTGCCACATGATTGCCTCCTACTGAGCATCCTGTGGCTCACTGAGGACTTTGATGGTATTTTTATACTTGGAGCCAGGTATTTATCATAGGCCTCCAGTCTGCTTTTATAACCCTGAGACAGCTATATTGGATAATACTTGATTCAAGAAAAAAAATTAAGTGATGGCTTATATATGTGGGTTATGTGGCCATAGTTTGCCAATTCATTTGTATTAGCCAAGGTCCTCTAGAGAAACAAAACTGATAGAATAAATTTACATATTTAAAGGGGATTTATTGAAAACAGTTATAGGCTGTGGTCCAGCTAGTCCAACAATGGCTGCCTACCAATAAAAAGTCTAAAAATGCAGTATTTGCTCAGTCCATGAGGCTAGGTGTCCTAGCTGGTATTCAGTAGATAAAGGAATCCTGAAGAAGATGCTCTAATGCCATACAGGAATGAACTTGCCAGAGCAAGAGTGAGAGCAGCAGACAAAGAGAGCAAAGCTTCCTTTTCCCATGTTTTTATGTAGGCTGCCAGCAGAAGATATGGCCTAGATCAAAGGTGGATTTTTTTACCTCAAAAGATCTGGTTAAAAGTATAACTTACCACCTTAAAAATCCATATTTGGTGGGTGTGGTAGCACATACCTTTAATCTGAACACTTGGGAGGCAGAGACAGGCAAATCTCTTGATTTCTAGATTACACTTGATCTCAAAAAACCAACCAACCAAACAAACTAAAAAATCTAAATCCAGATTAGAAGTGGCTCTTTCTACTTCCAGTGACTTAAGGAAAAAACAAATCCTTCATATGTGTGCCTAGACATGGGATTAAGTTAATTCCAGGTGTAGTAGAGTTGACAACCAAGAATAGCCATCACATCATGTTTTATTTTTATTTACTTAAAAAACATTGTTTTAGGATGGTCAAGGTGTCTCAGTGATTAAGTGCACTTACTTTTTCATCAGACCAGAGTTTGATTTTCAGCACCCACACTGGGCAGCACACAACTGCTTGTAACTCCAGCTCTAGGGGATGTGATGACTTCTGACCTCCAAGGGTGCCTGCAAAAATGTAGTGCCTATAAACTCACCCACACACTTATTATTAAACATAAATAATTTTTAAAGTGTGTGAGCATTTTCCCTGTGTACCATTTGCTTGCCTGATGTTACAGAGGCCAGAGAAGGTTGTTGGATCCCCTGAAACGAGTTACAGATAATTATGAGCCACTTTGTGGAATTGAGTGTCCTCTGGAAGAGCAGCAAGTGTTCTTAACCAGGAGCTATCTCTTCAGCCCCTACTCATGTAGCCCAGAATGGCTTTGAACTCTTAGACCCAAGTGCTATTATAATCTGTTCCCCATCTTCTCGGCCCAGCTTGCTATAGGTTGGACTCCTTTTTTCTTGGAAGTTTTGGCTCTTAGATAAGAATTTGGTTTCTTCACACATCTGCAACCTCTCTTGATGTTTCATAGGTCATGTTGCTCCATCAGCCTCTTGATAATCTTTTGGAGGAGAGCAGTGCACTTGACCACTGGCACTCTGGGTTTGTTGGTCCCAAGGTTGCCACCACTTCCATATAGCCCCATCATTCTCTAGGATGCAAAGGTTCCAGCAAAAGTGATGACTAGACATTTGCATCTTCTATCTAAAGAGCTCATGACTGTTTTCAGTTATTTACTTTTCCCTGGCCAGACAGATCAATGGAACAGCTCCTTTCCTGACCATAAAGTGATGATGTTAACAAAAGGACTAAGGGAGCATATTTAATGTAGTGCTTCTGGGTGTTCTGAATACCAAACAGAGGCAGGCACATGGAAAGAATTAACTATTGACTTAACAAATGAATATCTTCTGACTATGTGGCTCTAATTCACACTACTGACCCTGCCTAAAATTCCCAAGTAATCCCAAATTCTTTGTTTCTGCATATCGTTGACTCTTTGGCCTGTCAGATTGTAGCTGATTCTTATGTAATCTAGCCTCTGTCCGGCTCTGTGTTCCCAGACAGGCTGACATGTTTTGAAAATGCTTTGTGTTCAAGCAGGCCTGTGGCTTGTGTGCATGGTTACTTCTGCCTGCTTTACTATAGCTTTGCTGAATGTTTGCAGTCTATATCCTCACTTACCCTTTCCTGCCACACAGTTCTTCTCTACCTGCTGCCTGATAGAATCCGACTGTTATGAGATCAATTCTCTTAGGGCTTTGGTGCCTCCATGGTACCTACATTTTGTTCTAGGCTGTATGGTACAACCAATTCTAGATGAGGAAGATTCATCTTGTGTGTGTGTGTACTCAGGAAATGAACTTGAATGAGACTAATCTTATTAAAATTCTACCAAAAAGCAGGTGATTTGTATTACAATGCAGTTTTATCTTGCCAAGGTACCTGAGGTGATTAGACACACACACACACACACACACACATACACACACACACATACATTTCCTCCTCTAATCAGAGAAAATTGATCTTTTGTTTAGCTATGGAAAAAAGAAAAAGATAAGAGCAATAGGAGACAATCTATTGAAGGTGATAGAACATTTACTTTTGCTAGCACCATACTGAAGTTAAAAAAACCCATTTATTTTATTTTTTGTGTATATGTGTTGTCTTAGGGTTTTTATTTCTATTGCTTTGATGACACACCATGCCCAAAAAGCTAGTTGAGGAGGAAAGATTTATTTGGCATACATTTCTATATTGCTGTTCATTATCAAAGGAAGTCCGGACAGGAATTCAAACACAGCAAGAACTTAGAGGTAGGGCTGGTGCAGAGGCCATGGAGGGGAACTGCTTATTGGCTTGCTCAGTTTGCCACCTTACAGAATCCAGGACCACCAGCCAGAGATGGCACTTCCCACAGTGGGCTGGACCCTTCCCCATCAATCATAAATTAAGAAAATATCTTACAGCTAGATCTTATGGAAGCATCTTCTCAACTGATGGTCCTTCCTTTAAGATAACTCTAGCTTGTGTGTCAAATTGACATAGACCAGCTAGCACAGGTATGTGGTGATATATTTTATATTTAATAAAATCAGCCTGGAATATCAGAGAGAAGAAAACAGACCGCAGTAAGTTCTTATCCAGCTAACTTCTCAGGCTGAACAGGGTAAATGCTATCTTCAAGAGTCTTCTGCCTGGCTGATTGCTCCTACAGAATGCCTGAATCTCTGCCTTAAATATCTTTCCTGCCCAGCTTTTTACTTCCAGGTTCAATTCTGCATCATAATCCTAGAGTTAGGATTAAAGATGTGAGATACTACTGTTTGGTTGTTAGGCCTTGAGCTCACAGAAATCCAGAAAGAGCTCTGTCTCCTGAGTGATGGGATTAAAGACATGAGTCACCACTTTCTGACCTTCATGGTTTGACTGTGGGCGATTCTGTTCTCTGATATTCTAGGCTGGTTTTATTAAATATACAACATATCACCACACAGGTGTTTTGCCTGCGTCTTGGTCTCTTTTCTATTGCTATGAAGAGACACTATGACCAAGGCAACTCTTAGAAAAGAAAGCATTTAATTAGGAGCTTGCTTATAGTTCTAGAGGGCAAGTTCATGATCATCATCATCACAGCGAGAAGCAAACAGGCATGGCACTGCAGTAGTAGCTGAGAATTTTACATCTTGATCTGCAGGCAGCAGACAATGGGTTGGTACTGGAGTGGGCTTTTGAAATCTCAAACCCCAGTGACACCACCTCCAAGTTCATACCTATTTTTTTTCCAAACAGTTTCACTAACTGGACCAAACGTTCAAATATATGAGCCTATAAGGGCATTCTTATTTAGACCACTGTAGCCTGCTTGTATGTATGTGTGTGTAACACTTGAATGCTTGGTACCCACGAAAGCCAAAGAGACAGCCTGACAGAGTGAACCAGAGTCTGGCTCAGATGTCTTGGAGGGAGAAGGTTGATATTAGAGATTGTCTTTGACTTCCACACTTGTACAGAGGCAGGCTTGTGTTCACACTGTATATATACATACTGTGCACACACATGCCAAGATAAAAATAAAAAGAAAGAAAGACTCCATGTCTTGGCATTTAGGGGAGAGTTTTTTATGGGGCCTTTGCTGCTTGAACATGACCTTGTAGGTATTGGCCCAGAACTCTGTGTTAGTCTTGGAGGTGGCTATAATTCTACTTTGCTCTTGCTTTTAAACTTTATTGGTGTTGAAAGGTTAACAAGTCACTAGGCATTTTTTAATTTGACTTAACCTTAGAACTACTTGTTCATATTTTGTCCATTGATTAAATGACAGCCATTAGGAAGCTGGTATATACTTCAAGCAAATACCAGGCTAATTGAAAATGGCAGCTTGCTGTGAATTATGAAAAGAAGTGTGGTTTACAAAGGGTCAGGAATGTTGCTACGCAAGCTAGCATGGCAATTATGTATGTAAATAAACTAATTCAAAACTAAAGTATCTTATTTCTGCTCTAGAATTCCTGATCAAAATAAACCTATGAAATGAATAGCCTACTTTAGGCTCTTACTGTTAGTGCCATATTAGCAATTTCTGAGTGCTTAGAGCAGGGATCATATGTGTGTTGCAAGGTCTGTGTGTTTATGGTCATTTTAATAATAACCAGCGATGGGCTCAGAGAAAGAAACTGCTTTACAGTGTAAGCATTCCCTATCAGTGACTCCAGCTAGTGTCACTGTTAGGATAAGCCTATACCCTGGGGTATGGCAGTCTCAAGTTAGCAGTAGTTCATATGTGACAGAACCACTGTCTTTAGTTTAACTATAGAATCTTGTGATTATGAAATTACTTATCCAAGCCACATAATTCCTAGTGAGAAATGGGAGAGATTTCTAAATTTATTATTTAATATTTTATTACATTATAATTTTAATTTTGTTTACTCTCTTGTGTATATGTGTGTGTTGCTGAGGCGTACTGTGGGAGTTGGTCCCCTCTTTCTACCATATGGGTTCAAATTCAGGTTGTCAGCCTTTGCATCTGGTACCTTTAACCTGCCAGGCCATCTTACTGTCCTTATTTGTCTCAATTTAAGAAAGTCTGTCTGTCTGTCTGTCTGTCTGTCTGTCTGTGTGCTTGCGCATGAGGCAGTCAGAGGACAGCTTATAAAAGTCAGCCTTCTGTTATGTGAGTCCTGGCCTTGAACTCAGATTGTCAGTTTTGACAGTAGGTGCCGAGACTGGCTGGCTCAGGTTTTATTTTAAAAATTAATTCCTTAGCTTTAAAGTTTATTTTATTTTATGTGTATGAATGTCTTGCCTGCATATATGTATGCATGTGTACCACATGTGTGCCTAGTGCCTGAGGTGGTCAGAATAGAGCATTAGATCTCTTGGAGTAGAGTTATGGGGAGTTGTAAGGCACACGTGGGTTCTGGGAATCTAACCTGGGTCTTCTGCAAGAGCAACAGGTGCTCTTCACCTCTGAGTCACCTCTCTAGCTCCTAAGAAGTGATTCTTAGAAGGCTCATGTGAGGCATGACAGTTAATGTTTGCGAGAACAGCTGGGAGCTGGAGCTGCTCATGTGTTTACAACAATATACTGGTCTGCTAGAAAGACAGTAACAGGCCATCCTTTTGCTTTTTAGGACCTGAACGAGTTTAAGGAGATGACAACATGTGTCTTCCCCAGGTAAACCTTCTTCAAGAGCCCCCTGACATTTGAGATACACTGAGATATATGGAACCCAAGTAGGCAGTTCCTACAAGCTGGGGTGGGATTTAATAGACTGGATATTCCCAACCTTGCCATAGTTGACTGTTGAAATTTATAACTAGTGTGATCACCCATTAAAGATCAGGTTCTAACTTAGAGTGAAAGTAGAAGGTAGTTGTGCATCCCTTTTTCCTGCCCTGCATCTGCTGTCTGAAGGACTGATGGGTCCTGGCACAGATTTGGTCGTTCACACATGTGGGACATACCTTCTGGATTGTGACAACTGATAGTACTCTCTCCTCAGTTAAGAACTGTATGGCTAGAGACACCTCTCACCCCCACTGACTGTAATTCCATCAGCGACAGTATTGCTAGTGTTTTCCAGTCTGCATTGCGTGGCATGCTAGTTTGGCTATGTCGTATGTCACTTGTGTGATCAACCACATGTCAGACCCCAGGAGCCCATACAGTAAGACACTCAGGTCTTTTGAAGAAGGGCAAGCAAGGGCAGCCAACTAGTTATACTTTTATCTGGCCTTTTACTGTCCTAGCCACAGTGTTTATATTTATGTGGAACTAGATTAGACAGTTCTTAGTTTCTCAGTCTCTTCCTTAATATTTCTAGTTCTGTAATAGAGTAGTTAAGTGTTCTACTTTTTTTCATCAGCTCATAGGAGGAAAACTTTAGTGTAGCTCACAGTTTGAGGGTGTAGTCTGTCCAATGGGAAGGGATGGTGGGCTCATGGGGTTGTGCTCCTCAAACCCACAGGCCAGGAAGACACCAGGTACTTATTTGCCCCTCCCCCATCTTTAGAGCGCAAGGGCTTTCTGCTTTCTGGGGTGTGTGTTTGTGTGTGTGTTTGTGTGTGTGTGTCCTCCTCAGTTAAACTCTAGACACTCCCTCAAGGCTCTTAGGTGATTTCAAATCCAGTCAGTTTGACAGTGGAGCTCTGCTGGCACAGTAAGAAACTTGCCAATGCAGATTTTGGCCCCATAAAGAGTTTAGATTTTGTAAACCAGGTGTAGCAGTGGGTGGTGACCGTTTGGAAGGGGCAGACCCCATAGAATGGGAAAACAGGCAGTGCTTGCCTTGCCTTCAAGATGTATGCTAGCCTCATTTCTCCAGGTACAGGCGTGGCAAGTATATGGAATACCTACAGCAGTCTAATGAGTGAAGCCAGCACATGGGACTATGTCCTTGTCTCATTAACCCTGTTGTCACTAGGTTCACATTGGTAGTGTGTGTGCTTTATCTGCCCACTTCTAAGTGTTTTTTAAGTATGTCATATATTATATGAAGCTTATGTTACCTGTATATTTTATTTATGAGACAGTATTTTTATATTTTAACAAAGTACATTTTAAATATTATTACATATTTTATTTTCCTTATTAAAATTTATTTTGTTTTCAGACTCTTGGATACTAAGTTGATGGCCAGCACACAGCCTTTTAAGGTATTATTTAATTCTGAATTGTCATTTATAAGATATAATTTGAAACTTCTATTTGTTTGGGACAGAGTCTTGGTATGCCCAGGCTGGCCTTAAACTTGCCTTGCAGCTGAGAGTAGTGACTTTGAATTCCTGATCCTCCTGCTTCTGCCTCCCATGTATTAGGAAGCAAGCAGGTGCCACCAAGAGACTTTGAATCAAAAACAGCCACCTGGGAACCATCTGGAAAAGGAACTAAGCCCTCCAAGGATAGGCAACTGTCCACTGGCATGGACAGTATGTGGAGCCTCAAGGGGAGGGTTCAGACTGTGTTTTTGTGCATGGACTGGCACCTTGGAGCCCATTCCCTCCAGAGGAACACCTAACCCAGTCTTGATGAGGAAATTGGACTTGCCTGGAGTGGATGCTGAGCTAATCCACCTTGGGACCTCTTACCCTTTCTGAGGAAGGGATTGTGGGTGGGGAAGAGGGAAGCTGAAGGCTGACCAGGAGAGGTCCAGAGGAGAGGGAAGGGAGTTGGAACAAGGGGATACATGGATTTAAAAAAAAAAAGGAAAAGAGACTTTGAGTTAAATATCAGGGCAAGGCTGAAATATTAGAGAGAGGAAATTGGTTGCTTTTGCCTCTGTTGGATTCTTATGAGGCCTTAAATATCTTTTTTTTTTTTTTATTAGCTGTATCTCATCTAGGTTAGGATTAAAGGTGTGAACTATTTTATTTTGTAGTTAGCCTTGAACTCATAGAAACAGAGGAAGTTTTGTCTTTGGAGTTTTGGGATTAAAGGTGTAGATTACCACTTTTGGCTTTCCCTGTGTTGGGATTAAATTGAATCTTAGCTGTTTGTCTTTGTACTCAAGGATTAAAAGGTTCTTGAGCTGTCTGCCTAAAATTTGACTATATATTATTTTTTTTAATATTTTAAGTTTTATTAAATATATAATATATCACCATACACCATGCTCCATTTGAAACTTTTTTTGCATGACCACTAATAACTTTGGAATTCTGGTCTATTTAAATGTTATACATTAAAAAATAAGAAAGAAGAAAGGTATTGGAAAAGTGCAGAAATAAATATGTCAAAATGTGGAGTTATCTTTATTTTTTTCATTTTGAATGTAAGTTTTTAAATGTTAATATATATACTTTAATTTTTTATTTTTTTTATTTTTATTTTTAGGTACAGGCTTACTTTTTAGCCCAGGCTAACTCTGCAATCCTCCCCCTGTCAACTTTCCCAGTGCTGGGATGACAAATGTATACCACCACATCCACTGTAATTTTTATATGTGTGTGTGTTTTTTGAGAGAGGGTTTTGTGTAACAGTCCTAGCTGTCGGAACTTGTTTGTAGGCCAGGCTTCTGCTTCCTGCCTCTCCCTCTGGAGTGCTAGGGTTAATGATGGGAACCATGACATCTGCCCTATTTTATGTTTTACATAGGTTATACATGAAGCCAATTTATTTTTTTCTCTACTTGCCTTTTACATATTTGGACATATTTTTTAATAAAGATAATTTAAATTAGTGTATGATCATTTACATCCTTGTGAAAGACTGTAGCCTCTGGAGCAATATGCTGGGACAGTGCCTTCCAGCTCTTGTCCTACCAGTAGTATTAGAAATGAAGAACTTTCTGTACCCTTTGAGCAGTGCACTAGGACAGTGCCTGCCAAAGTTGTGTCACACCCCCACTCCCCCAGCAAACTTGGAAGCTTGTGTTTTTTTCCCTCCCTTTGGTCTGGTTTTGCTTTAGTGACCAGGTTGGTCTTCCATGCCCTATCCTGCTGCCTCAGCCTCCCAGATAGCTGATTACAGGTGAGCACTACCAGGCCTGCCTACTTTATAGGTTTTAACAGGGAGTCATTGTTTCTGTCAGTACAGTGAACCTTGAACTTGCTGGTGTGTGGTGTTTTTTTTTTTTTTTCCCCATACAGAATAAGCACTGGCTTCTGTTCCTTTAAAAGACTCAAGAGGGCAGTACGGCATACCTTTTTCCTTTGTGTACTCTGAAGTGGCCGTCCATAGTCTCTTACACTCAGATGAAATGTCCTAATTCTCCACCTCCTGCCTTGCAGGATATCATTAACAACACATCCCTTGCAGAGTTGGAAAAGCGGTTAAAAGAAACACCTTTTGACCCTCCTAAAGTTGGTAAGAATATTAACCCTGAAAACCTTCACACTCTGAAAAGTACTGCTGTATTCTATAGAAAAAATGTGAACTGTCCCTAAAACCATATTGTGTTATTTGTAGACTGTTGCTGGGTTAAGGGTCATGTCTGTGCTTGATGACTGTTTTCTGAATAAAGGTAGTGTCATAATTCCACATCTAGCTACATCTACATCATGTTAGTAGAATTGAGAAGTTTCAAGGCTTTTATTTCCTAATGCTTGGAGTTCTTTCAGAATGTGATATGTTCTTCCACACAATGCATTGTTTGAGCAGAGGCTGAGTAACTAACTGATTATCAAATGCAGCAAAAACATCTTCTGTCTCAGAAAACCCAGGAGCTGGGATGCTGCTGAGACAGAAGTGCACCTTGTGTTGTAGGTTCTAGTTCAGGCCAAAGAAGCAATACCATTGAGGAAAGCCAGAGGTCAGGAGGAACAGGACTGTGTCCTTGTCCTGTTGCCCACATTGTGTGCTGACTTACAGTTAGCAGCCCATTAGCTGTGGCTACAAAACTGCTAGACACTGATAACAGCACTAATGATTCAGAAGTTGGTGATGGAAGGTATTAGGGTGGGCAGGGTCTTGGGTATTTTATCCCTCTGGGTAATAGTCCAAGAAAGGAAGTATGAAGACGTAGCGTGGATAGAGGGAAGGAAGCATGTACCCTGTGTGTAGCAGTGCAATGGAATAATTGATTTGGGGAGTAATGAGCTTCAGAAGATCTTCCTTAAGTGCTACAGAGAGAGCTAAAAGGCTTTCTTAGGAAGTGTCAAGTCCAATATTTAGTTCATAAGGAAGTAAAAAGCTCTTGCACAAAGCGTTGTATTGGTATGAAAATGGCTCCAGTCATTTCATCAGCATTTTCCGCTCATGCTTCTCATGAATCAGTGTCCTTTCTAACATTCATTTTCAGATTGATTCTAGGAAATAATTATGAGTAAGAGCTGTATCCTATCCTGTCATTTTCATATTTCTCTGGTAGAGAATTTACTCAAAAGCACATTACTCTCTCACATTCTCTTAGCAGATGTGTATCAGCGTAACTAAGCATTATTTTATAAAATGTTTTTTGTTTTAGTGCTATAGCTCTGTGGACTAAGGGCAGTGATACAGTGAGTTCTGATCTGTTTTGAGGGTGGAATATGCTGTTGTCTTTAAATGCTAAGCTCTGGAACAGTTGAGGGCCCTGCCAGTATTCAGTTGGACTCTTTCATTTTATGGGGACTACTTGGGGTAATAATAATGGTTAGGAATATATGACATTAGCCAAGCACTAGATGAAACCTTTAGCAATACCATGCCATTTAATGTCCCTCAAAAGCCTTATGTGGGAAGGTTGATTATTATCTCCTTTTTGTCAAACTAGTGGCTCAGAGGTGAAGTGCTTGCCCAGGGTCACATTGAGTGTGAGTGATGGAGCAGAGATTGAGATGGACACTGTATGACCTCTAGGTCCTACTGGGTTTTTATTAGTTTATTTGTTTATTTATTTATTTATTTTTTAAAGACAGGGTCTTACTTTGTAGCCAAGGTTGGGTAGAACTCACTATTTAGCCTAGGCTAGCTTTAAACTTGGCTGTGGTTCTGCCTCAGCTTCTGAAGTCCAGAGATTGCAGGTGTGGCCACCATGCTTAGCTTGGAGTTCTGCTTAACTTGCTTGTCTGACATGCATGGTAAGAACAGTGAAGTAGGAATTGTCACTGGATGAGAAACATAAAATCGAAAGTGGCTCCAGCCAGTGTAGCTTAGGAGGCTTACAGCTGAACCTTGGTAAGAAAACTGAGGCCTTTCTCTGGTCTGAACTGAAATTCTTGTTTTCAGGGACGTTATCTCATATTGTAAGGTCTTGTGTGGGCAGAACTGGGAAATAAGACCAGTTTTCCTTGTGTCTTCTGGCTTAATCTGCATCACACAAAAATGCAGTTTGGATTTGGCAGGACACCATAATTACTAGTTTTCATGTTTGGTAATGCTCTGGGGAAAGTTGATGATGCTTTTCTTTTTCTCTTTAGAAAGTGCAGAAGGCTTTCCAAGCTATGACACAGCTTCTGAGCAGCTCCATGAAGCAGGGTATGATGCTTACATCACAGGACTCTGCTTCATCTCCATGGCAAATTACCTAGGTACTTGGGATATGTTTATGTTAAACAGAGTAGGTCTCACCTGTTTCCTGTTAGCTCAGCCTGGTGTGGCAAATTTCCAACAACTAGGCATGTGTTTCTTATGGTTCTGGAGAGTAGGAAGTTCAGATCAAGGACCCCTCCAGGGAACACTAGCTTCAGACAGTTGTTCACATCCTCACATAGTAGATTGTCAGAGGAAGTGCTCATGCTTCCTGTGATGGAACCAATTTCTCTACTTGTCTCATTTGTGGATGTTACAGTTGGGATTTGGCTTCCATGTAGGAGTGGGGAAGGAAGTGTCCTAAGGTCTGGCCACTCTTAGAGAAGCAGGAGAGTTTTGAGAGGCACTGGAGGAGATGAGGAGACACATGGGAAGGGAATGTCTATACTAGCCAGTGTAGGTGTGTGGACCCTCACTGAACATACCACACTTGTGTCTGAGCTCCTGTGCTTTGACCACATGCTGTGTATAATACCCTGCTTCTTTTCACTAGGTTCTTTACTGGGTCCTCCAAAAATGTGTGTGTCTGCCAGATCAAAACATATTGAACCTTTTTTTAACAAGTAAGTAATCAGAAGGTTACAACTGTGATTCTCACACTGTGAACAAGCCCCATGTCTTGGGGAGTACAAGGGTACATTTTTATTAAAATCTTTAGTAGCTCAAATTTTTTTGAAAGTAGAAATTGGCCTTTTGGAAAAGAATTTCTCAAATATATTGGCTTAAAAAAGAAACTAAAGAGGCTAGGCATGGCACTTGGGAGGCAAGGGCAGGTGGATCTCTGAGTTTGAAGCCAGCATGGTTTACAGAGTAAGTTCCAGAATAGCCAGGGCTATACAGAGAAACCCTGTCTCAAAACAAAACAACAACAAACAAAAACCTAAAAAAAACAACAAAAAAAACCATTGCTAATGGTAATGTATCTCCCCTCCCAAAAAAGATGTTGGTTTTGGCATTTAAATTACCAATTACCACCAAGTGATGCTTATGTTTATAGTTAATCACACCCTTTAGTGAACTTTACGTGTGACATCGTTATTTATTTGTATTTACTTTATTAGCTGATTACATGTTATTTCTATGGAAGTGTCTGATAAATGGATATGCTAATCTATGAAGTCTTGTTTATCATTGCATGCTCATTGGCTCTCTGCTTATCTTTTTTATTTTGTGGTGCTGGAGATTGAACCCGTGGTCTCACTAATGCTAGGCAAATAATCTATTGTTGATCTCATCTAGGGAAAGAGAAGCTTATTCCTACATTCTGCATTGTCATAAAAAGACACTGAGATTTCTGAAGAAGTCTTAAGTTTAGAGCATTTTTCAAGAATTTCAAAGATTGTTATTTCAGAGTGTGGCTTGTGCTCGCTTGGCAAGGTTGTGACTAAAGTTACGATATGATGCTTAGGCAG
The DNA here is from genome assembly GCA_004025045.1 of Sigmodon hispidus. NCBI lineage: Eukaryota > Metazoa > Chordata > Mammalia > Rodentia > Cricetidae > Sigmodon > Sigmodon hispidus. Next base: position 8,659 of record PVIH01004034.1, on the reverse strand, counting down.
CCAAGTCTGGCTATATGCCACAGCCCTCAGCCTTTGTATTGGCCTCAGCTCTTTTAAGAGTTGATACTAGATTCTGTGTGAGCCAGACAGATTGAGGCAGCTCCCATCTGTCATTGTAAGAAGTAGCTATTTCAGTGTTGGTAGCTATATCATTTCCTTACATTATGTATGACACTTTACAATTATATTGTGATTTTACCAGATAGGATACTATTTTCATAGGGTATCTGTATAAATGATAGTTCCACAATTCTGTACTTAGTATGCTGTAGAGACAGTTGCTGTTTTCAACATCTGGACTCTTACAGGCTCTAGACTAGTATTCTCCGAGCTAGTGAACTTTATTACACTGTAGCTTCCTTAATCTTTTTCTTTTCTCACTCTCTTTCTTCTATTATTATTAATTTTGTATGTGTTTTGCCTCCATGTATGTTTGTATACCATGTATATACCTGTCACAGAGACCAGGAGAAAGAGTCAGATGCCCTTGAACTGAAGTTATAGTTTTGAGCTGCCATGTAGCTGCTGGGAACTGACCTGGGTCCTGTGGCAAAGCAGCCAGTGCTCTTAATCACTGAGTGATCTTGCCAGTCTCTCTCTCTCTTTTTTTCTTCCTGTTTTTGTTGTTATTTTATTTGGAAGTTCAGAGGAGATATGTATGAAGTTAATATTAATAGCCTTTTCAAAAGTGGGCTAGGTAACAGTGTGATGTATATTGAAAATTAAGTTGATTTTTTTTGCAAGGAAAAATGAGTTGTGGTATTCAGGTCTTTGATACCTGTCCAGTTCAAAGGGAGAGTGGTGGTGAAATCATTTTCTTATCTTTTACCTCTTATTTTAGAGCAGTGGTTATCTTTGTGATTCTTTTGAAATCTGTGCCACTGGTGATAATAAGTATGGTTTGAGTTTTGTTCATTCCTTACATTTTTATGTACATGATATTACATTCACTGTTCTACAGTTTTTTCACATTGGAAATGTTTAGTTCCTGCAGATGCTTGAAGCAGCAGTTCTGTAATTCCTTACAAAGTCAGGTATGATGGGTACAGACTGGGTCAGATGGAGACAGCATCTGGCTTCTGTGTCACACGGGTGCTTGACAGAATAGCACAGAGCAGCTTGCTGAAGAGCTTTTCTGCAGTAAAGCATTGCAGTTGCTGTGCAGCTTTCTGACTTAGAAGAACCTGACAGCTAGTTGTGATATATGCCCGTAATTCAGTACTCAAGAGACTGAACCTGAGGCTAGATTTGGGCTGCATACTAAGTTCTAGGTTTGTCTAAGCTACAGTGTGAAACAGTCTTCAAAAAAACAGAAAAAGGAAAGAGCTGGGCAGTAAATAGGAAAGGCTTCAGTTAAAATGAGAACATCTGTCTATTTAGAGTTTTTCTTTTCTTTTTAAGGAGCTAAAATTTAAATATATGAAAACAGTGATGAGGGCATAAGGTCAAGATTCCTCCTAGGAGTCTCTTAAAAATTGACTTTTGGTCTGTTTTTTCTTATTTGTAAAAGAAAAAGGTATTTTTCTTAGCTCTGAAGAGAAAAACCCTGTGGCTCCTGTTCTGTGCTGTGTTGTCTTCTCGGTCAGCACAGGGTGTTTCCCAAGCTATCAGCAGCGGGGACTGCTGCTCCTGACATGTCTTCCTCCTAGCCCTGACCTTGCTCTCACAGCTCTGATTTATCACACTGGACCTTGAGCCTTGTCATTTTTCAAGTTGCCCTGTTTATAAACATGTAATATTGACCTCCAACATTATTTCAATAAATGGTGTCAGAAAAATATGGTTTTTCTGAAGGTCACCTGATTTCATTATTTCTCTTATTTTTTATTTTTTGAAACAGTGTCTCATAGAGCCTCTCTCTTCAAACTGTAGCTAAAGAAGACTTGGATTTTTAGTCCTTTTGTCTCCCTGGGCAATTAATTTTTTTTTAGCAGTTTTTTTAATGTAGCTTTATTACACTGGCATAGAATCTGATGCTGAACATCAAACTGCCTCAGACACACACCACAAATAGTATTTTGTTTTACTTTCATCAAATTTCTGTTTGAACAGAAGTAAAGTTTAAAGCAGGTTGTTGACAAGATGACTTAGTAGGTAAAGGCAGTTGTCACACCAGCCTGGCAACCTGAATTTGCTTCTTGGAACCCATGTAAAGGTGGAATGAGAATCCATTGCAGTGTTGTTTTCTGACTTGCACATAGATACTGCAATGTGCACCCACATACACATTATGCACATATAATGATAACTACACATAGTAGAACTTTTTGAAAAGAATAAAAAGGTAAGCCTTGAGCAGAAATAAATTCATAATTCCATTTAAAATTTTTTGTGCACTGTGTGTGTGTGTGTGTGTGTAAGTATGTAAGCAGATGCCCATGTCCACTCACACTGGAGATTGATCCCTGTGTCTCATGTATGCTAAGCCTTACTACTGAGCTACATGTCCAGCTTATAAAATCTGGTGTGCATGTGTGACAGACTCAAAGAGAATTGAAGCCTGGCAATGAGAATCTGGGCCTGTTCTTGAGCTTTGACCTGCTACTGGCAGAGTCCTGCTTGTTTATGTAGGGGAACTTCTGTTGAGGAAATTATTTACTTTTTTTATAACCTTGGTCTATTTTAATCAATGCATAGAAAACCAGACAAATAGGAGACTTTGGCCCAACTGGTTTAGGTTTACGCTTCACTTTTACTTTCATTGGACCATAGAAAGCAAAGCCTGACTTTGCCTTATATTTATTAACAGATATCTGTCTTTGCAAGGCACCTTGAAATCTCTTGCATATAACCTTTTATGAAGTTTTATGAAAGGAGAGGTTCCACCTCTACTCACTACCTCCTTGCCCTGCTCCCTAAGAGAGATGCATCTGTGTGAAGAAGATAGGTAGATGGGTTTGACAGTTTTAGTTTTAATGATAACAGTGAGATGTTTGTTACCCTTTGAGCATGGATTGAAGTACAGGGGCTACAAGTGCAAGTGAAGCATCTTTTTGCATGTTCTACTTTCAAGTGTGACAGGCTTAGGAAAGAGTACCCGGGGAAGACAGTGATCCTTTTTCTTTTGTCTACTGAGTGCTGGGTTTAAAAGGCATGTGCCACTATTTCCTGCTTCATCAAAGTGGCTTTTAACTTGAAGGACAACAGGAAACAAAATACTAAGGATGACCTGGCACTGCTCTAGGTGCCATTTGTGCAGGTCAGGGCTGCTAGTATAGTGTAATGTGTGGGAGGGTCTGTGCTCTCCTGTCTCTCTGGAGGATGGCCTGCTCAGCTCCCAGGAAGCCCCATTTCATCTTCTATCCATGGTCATATATAGTGTTCTTCTCCACTCGGCAGCTGCTTCTCAATCTGAGTGTGAGTTGTGACAGTCTGTTCTACTGGGGGGCACATGTGCGTCACAGCGCCACAGGACTGTTTTCTGTCTCAGTTTAAGAGTTAAACCTTTGCTTACCTTTCTCCAGTTTTCTTATCTGTAAATTGTGGCTGCTAGTGTTTTGTGATGGGAGACTGAAGGTAGAATGGCACAGTGTAACATGATAGTGTCCAGCACACTACTGGCCTCACACAGCTTGTTACTGTTGTCACTGATTCTCTTAGTCCTTAGCTCTGCAGCTGGACTGCTGTTCTTGTTTTTGACACCAGATGCCCAGGTAGCTGAGTTTTTTGTTTGTTTTGTATGTATTTATTTTTGAGGGGTTTTTTTTTTTTTTTTGGACAAGGTTTCTCTGTGTAGCTCTGGCTATCCTGGAACTCTTTATGTAGACCAGGCAGGCCTAGAACTCAGAGATCACCTATCTCTGACTCCCTAGTGCTGGGACAGGCTACATTGTTACATTTTGCTGAACATGACAGTTCTCTGATCTGTGGCCACATGGCTTTTTTTTTTTTTTTTTTTTTTCATTGTCTTGTTCTAATTACCTTGAAAATTCATTTACTTAGAGCTCCTTATTGGACAGCAGTCTCATTCCCCATATCTGGGCTGTGTGCCATCGTAAACAGCTGTAATTTAATCAGCCCCTGGGTTTCCCACTTATGGGGTTGGATGTTGATTTAGAGTGGCCATTGTAGTCTCCAGCCCCTTTATGGTCTCAGAGCTCACCATCACCACAGGCATTTTGAAGCAGTTTGTGTTGTTCATTTGGTGGGAGAGGGGCTTGCAGAGGGGAAGTGTGGTGAACTACTACTGGTCTTTTTTCTGCCTTTATAGTGGCCAAAGGGTCATCACTGAGCATGGAAAACCTTACCCCCACCCCCTTTCAGTTAAGGGAACCACTACTAATTCTCTACCTGTCCTATAGACCACAGCAAACCTCAGGAAGCAGAATGGGTAATGAGAAGGATTATTTCAGTCAGAACGTTGATACTGAAAACTTTTTTTTTTCAGATTAAAGCATTTTTTTTTTTTTCAGATTTAAAGAAAAAACAAACAAAAGACCCTCACAGGTTTTTAGGCCAAAATAAAAAACATCATTTTACTGAATTTCCAATACATCTGTTCTTGGTGTCTTTGGCATTTACTAATTAAGATCAGTATTTCCCATTTTTCAGTTGATTATACTACTGCGTAAATTTACAAGTCAAAAATATATGGGCTGCAGAGATGGCTCAACAGTTGAGAGTACTTGCTGCTTTTGCAGAGGATTCAGGTTCGGTTCCCAGTAGCCATGCAGAAAGCCCTCTTCTGGCCTTAGGAACCAGACATGACATCATGCACATACATACATGTAGGCATTCACACATACACATAAAATAAAATAATACATATGTAAGCCTTGTGTAGCAAGCCTTTGCTGCCCTGTTAGGTAGGTCTTGTGGAGACCTTCCCTTTGCACTTTACTGCTTGGTCAGTACCGTGTTCTCTTTCCAGAGCTGAGCAGAAGTACGTTTGTCTTTTGTCTTTAAAGAAAGGGGAGAAGTCTTATTGCACGCTGCCCAAGTTAAACTCAACCCCCCCACCCCACCCCCGACCTTTAGAAGTTCTTTTGCCTCAGCTTCCCAAATGGCTGTGGTTGTAGACTCTTGTCACTCTGCCCTGTCTGCCATCTCTTATCACCTTCTGCTGCTTCTTCTCCTCCTCCTCTTCCTCTTCTTTTTAGACAGGTTCTCACTGTGTACTGCCTGTTCTGGAACTCCCTGTGTAGACCAGGTTCTTGAATTCGAAAGGCTTGCACAGCACCATACCTACTTTATTTCTCCTTTTTTAGATTTATCCATCCCCCCTCCCGTGTGTGTGTGTGTGTGTGTGTGTGTGTGTGTGTGTGTGTGTGTGTGTGTGCGCGCGTGCATACATACCTGAGAGACTAGAAGAGGGTATGGTGTCTCCTGGAGCTGGAGTCGAGGTGATAGTTGTGAGCTGCCTAAAGTGGGCGCTGGAGCGCTAACTTTCCTCTTCTGCAAGAGCAGCAAGTGCTCTTAACCATTCACTGAGCCATCATCTTTCCAGCCCCTAACTCCTTCTTCCAGCGAGTCCCAGTATGTCTTTCTCCCTGTGCCATACTGTGAGGGCTCCTATTCAGCAGAAAATGGAGAATGATTCTTTTTCTTTCTAATCAATATTAATCTTCTGTTCTTTCCAATTTAGTGATGCAGTGCTTATCATCTGTTTCCATGTCAACTGTGTTCAAGCCCACCTTCAGAATTAGCTATTTCCTGCTGGTTCTTGTTTGTCTTGCCTCTGTGTGTGCCACAGTGTGCATGTGGAGGCAGGAGGCAAGGGACGTCTTACAGAGTCTGTTTGCCTTCCTCTGTGTGAGTCCTGAGGATTGAACTTAGATCTGTATGCCAGCAAAGCTTTTTCTTGCTGAACTCTCTCACTGGACTTTCACTAATCTTTTTTGGAGAGGTAGGGAATGATTCAGATACGCCATATAGTTCAGGGCAAGCTACTGTGTCATCAAGGAATAACCTTTGATCTCACTGCCCTCCTCTGGGAATGAGGGAGGGATTCATGTCTGAAATTTGTTGGTTAGAGAATATTTATGAAGATTATGTGTGTCAATTCTATGTTGTGTGGATTAGAGGGTCTCTTCAGTGTCCCTTAGTGGCTAAAGCTTAATTTATAACTCATAGAAATATGTTTAGCTTTTGCTAATGAATTGTCAAATGGCTCCCTCCCTTTCTCATTCTCTCTTCCTACATTCTTCTCTTCCTGCCTCCTAATGAGAAAGAAGCCAGATATGTTGGTTCACACCTGCCTTGGGAGGCTAAGGCAGAAGTATGAATTCAAGGGCAGCTTGGGCTATATAGCAACACTGTATCTCAATTACAAAATAACAGAGAAGTGACAAACAAAAAAACTCCTGATTACCTGACAAACTACCCTTTAGTTATAGTCTGCTGGGGAAAGAAATTAATGTCAGACCTCACAGATCAAACTAGGAAAAGGAACAGCAGAAAAGGGAAGACTGTTCTCTTTGCTAGTACGAAATCAGAAGAAACTCTTTTGAAATGATAGTTTTGGTTACACAGTTCCATACTTTTCCCATAGGTATAAATGACTTCCAATTATGAGTAAGAATTAACAAATAATGTCAAATAAATTATTGTTTTAAGGTAAGCAATAATTTCTTCTGAATTGTCTCTTTCAGAGAACCTAGTTGTAGTTGCTTTTCACTCTTTGACCTCCTGGCTTCAGGAAAAAGTAGAGGGCTTATGTTACTGCATTTTGAGATAGGTCTTGAAATTTACTAGTATTTTATTTTTCCAATTCAAAATCTTTTAATATAAATAAACCATCACAACTTACTTTTTTTGGAAACATCAACAAGGCATTGTTACATAGCTGATGGTGGTAATTAACAGTGTTGAACATGATCTTATGAATTCAGTGATGGGCAGCTCCCCAGGTTTTGAGTCAGAATCTCTTAACACATTTCCAGGGGATGCTGCTGTGGCTGCCAGTGAGAAGCCACATTTTGATAAAGGCTGAAGGTCTTATGCTCCTGGGAAACTGTTTGTTTAGACAGGGTATGGTTATGTTGTCCACAGTGACCTTGAATGTGTAATCTTCTTGCTTTTGCCTCCTGATTACCTGCATTATAGCCATGCACCATCAAGCCTACTCCTGAGAATTTTTATATCTGAAATGAAATTCTTCAGTAATGAGTGTGGCTTCCTAGGTAGTCTGGAATGCTTTGCCATATCACCTTGGTTACAGAGGAGTTTTGAAGGCTGCTTTTTGTGGGTTCCATCTAGCATATTGGTAAAGCTGGTAAGATGTCTTATGGAAATAAAGATACCACGTGGATCCTATAAAAGGTTGAGCTGAAGCTACCCAGCCTTGTTAGAAGACCCTGAAGTATCCTACTTTCATCAAATCTTTCTAGACTTGTTTGAAAGTCACAATACTTGAATGTCACTAGTACCCTATTCATTGTAAATAGTAAATACGTGAATATGCCCTGTTCATAGAGTAGTAAATATATTGTAAATAGTAAATACATGAATATGCCCTGTTCATAGAGTAGTAAATATATTGTATATAGTAAATACATGAATATGTCCTGTTCATAGAATAGTAAAAACCATTAAGTTCCATGAAGGTTAACAGTTGTTTTGTTGGCATCTAGAATGTGAATTTGAATTGTACATTTTCTTAAGACAGAATTCATCAAAATATGTCACTATTCAGGATGGAATCTTGTTAATACCAATCCTTTAAGAGGTTAGGTGGGAAAATATTGTTTCATCATAAGGCTTTCAGAAATGTAGTGTCTTGACGGAAGATGGCGGCGGCGGCGGCGGCGACGGTCAACGGGGCGGCCGGCGTCTCGAGCTCCGGGCCCGCGGCCACTTCGGCCGCGATCTTGCAGGCAGCGGCCGGCATGTACGAGCAGCTCAAGGACGAGTGGAACCGGAAGAGCCCGAACCTCAGTAAATGCGGAGAAGAGCTGGGCCGGCTGAAGCTGGTTCTGTTGGAGCTCAATTTCCTGCCAACCACAGGGACCAAACTAACCAAACAGCAGCTCATTCTGGCCCGTGACATACTGGAGATCGGGGCCCAGTGGAGCATCCTGTGCAAGGACATCCCCTCCTTTGAGCGCTACATGGCCCAGCTCAAATGCTACTACTTTGATTACAAGGAGCAGCTTCCCGAGTCAGCCTACATGCACCAGCTCCTGGGCCTCAACCTCCTCTTCCTGCTGTCCCAGAACCGAGTGGCCGAGTTCCACACAGAGTTAGAACGCTTGCCTGCCAAGGACATCCAGACCAATGTCTACATCAAGCATCCGGTGTCCCTCGAGCAATACCTCATGGAGGGAAGCTACAATAAGGTGTTCCTGGCCAAGGGGAACATCCCCGCTGAGAGCTATACCTTCTTCATCGACATCCTGCTGGATACTATTAGGGATGAAATTGCGGGATGCATTGAGAAGGCCTATGAGAAAATCCTTTTTGCTGAGGCTACCCGGATTCTCTTCTTCAACACACCCAAAAAGATGGCAGACTATGCCAAGAAGCGAGGTTGGGTCCTGGGCCCTAACAACTACTACAGCTTTGCCAGCCAGCAGCAAAAGCCAGAAGATACCACCATCCCTTCCACTGAACTGGCCAAACAGGTCATCGAGTATGCCCGACAGCTGGAGATGATTGTCTGAGCCATGGCCAGGGCGGGTGGACTTGGCTAGTCCAACAAGCCCAGTATAGGGTGGCCTTC